>JAHUYU010001536.1:0-20323 GCA_030439765.1 Tripidium arundinaceum | reverse complement strand
CAAGATCCACAAAAGAAAGAGCCAAAATATGGCATGATAAAAAGGATGAGAAAGAAGGAGTGCAGTCTAGGAGACAAGAAGCTCATGAACAACTCAAGATGCGAGGCTAGCCAAGCAAGGAAAACTTCAAGCAAAAGGGAAGGACCACCACAAGTCATCTACCCTTCGTCACACGGTGCTATGACGCTCCAATGACAAAGGTAACATCTTAAGTAAATGGTCATTGTTAAAAAAGTTTTTCCTTAATTCTGGTATGCACATAAATGAAGAATCAAACATGTTTGAGTTACAACATTACTTGATCCAACCTGACTAACTCAACATATCTTGTTCTTTAAGTTTGTTCATAGCACCACTTTCTTGATTTCATAGTCTTAACGAAATGAGCTAAAATGTTGCATATCTTATCTCGAGAAGATGATAGTCATAATCATGTAAAGTTTGATACATTATGTAAAGTTGGACAATCCTTCCATAGGTTAAGCAACTCACCCCTTTTTTGCTAGATTTATTCAAATGATACATTCTTGTTCATCCTTCTGATCTTATCACCCATGTTATAAGATTGAACAAGGCACATAACATCAACTTTATCATGTTCAATGTGCCTAAGGCTAGAGAAAAATGAATAAAGTTTTGGTTCTGTTGGTGTTTTTCCACCAATAGAGCTCATGCACTTGATCTCTACCTTGTCTTTGTGACTAGGACACACTTTGAACGAAGTGTGGGGGGGAATGTGATTGACCCGAAAGCGAAAGTTCTGAACCTACAACAAGTAATGGTTCACTTCGAAAACACTGGTTTGATAGTTCCTCTCTTTTTCTTGGTACATGTATGATATTTTGACATGCTTTTATGCAATCTAAAATGAACCAAGACCACATTTCGATTAAAATGTTGAAAAGTAACGTGTTTATAACATCTTTGAGATAGAAGCTTGCATAAAGTTTGTTCCATATACATATACTTATGCTTGTGGGAAAATATCTTTATAGGACAATCATATTGACTAAGTTGTTGTGGAGTGTGATATAGTTCTGGCTTAGACATCCTACATTTTCTATTCAAGGTGCTTGGAGATTTTGTTTTTGATAAAATATTATAAAACCATAGTATTATATACTCCTCAATGGTGAGAAATTCCTACCAAAGCCAAATCATGTTCTTACATGTTTTTTTAAACCTTCTACATATGCTACTTGTAATTGTGTTGAGTTTGGTCAAACCTTGTGACCTTTGTTGAGAAATTTATCATGCTCCCAAGATCAAGATCACGTACACGCCACATATATGCACTACTCCTACACTGGGAGTAGGCGCAAAAACATGCCTTCCATTTAGATCCACCCAAAAATGTTCTACTCCTACACTGGGAGTGGACAAAAACATGCTTGTTAGGTTCCAGTTTAAATACTCCATGTTTTTTATAAAATAGTGATCTCTCTATGTAACTTATTATTTGGAGACATGGCTATCTTTATTTTTTTTCTTCCTCTTTGTCTTTAAGCATGAGCCTTCATGTGCTCGTATATTTTTCTTCTTTTTTTATGTGGACCTTCATGTGTCCATACATTTTTTTCATATATTTTGCATAGCCCATGTCTCTTTTACTAAACCATATATTTAGAGAGAGATCACTATTTTTAAAACATGGAGTATTTAAACTGGAACCTAACAAGCATGTTTTTGTCCACTCCCAGTGTAGGAGTAGAACATTTTTGGGTGGATCTAAATGGAAGGCATGTTTTTGCGCCTACTCCCAGTGTAGGAGTAGTGCATATATGTGGCGTGTACGTGATCTTGATCTTGGGAGCATGATAAATTTCTCAACAAAGGTCACAAGGTTTGACCAAACTCAACACAATTACAAGTAGCATATGTAGAAGGTTTAAAAAAACATGTAAGAACATGATTTGGCTTTGGTAGGAATTTCTCACCATTGAGGAGTATATAATACTATGGTTTTATAATATTTTATCAAAAACAAAATCTCCAAGCACCTTGAATAGAAAATGTAGGATGTCTAAGCCAGAACTATATCACACTCCACAACAACTTAGTCAATATGATTGTCCTATAAAGATATTTTCCCACAAGCATAAGTATATGTATATGGAACAAACTTTATGCAAGCTTCTATCTCAAAGATGTTATAAACACGTTACTTTTCAACATTTTAATCGAAATGTGGTCTTGGTTCATTTTAGATTGCATAAAAGCATGTCAAAATATCATACATGTACCAAGAAAAAGAGAGGAACTATCAAACCAGTGTTTTCGAAGTGAACCATTACTTGTTGTAGGTTCAGAACTTTCGCTTTCGGGTCAATCACATTCCCCCCCACACTTCGTTCAAAGTGTGTCCTAGTCACAAAGACAAGGTAGAGATCAAGTGCATGAGCTCTATTGGTGGAAAAACACCAACAGAACCAAAACTTTATTCATTTTTCTCTAGCCTTAGGCACATTGAACATGATAAAGTTGATGTTATGTGCCTTGTTCAATCTTATAACATGGGTGATAAGATCAGAAGGATGAACAAGAATGTATCATTTGAATAAATCTAGCAAAAAAGGGGTGAGTTGCTTAACCTATGGAAGGATTGTCCAACTTTACATAATGTATCAAACTTTACATGATTATGACTATCATCTTCTCGAGATAAGATATGCAACATTTTAGCTCATTTCGTTAAGACTATGAAATCAAGAAAGTGGTGCTATGAACAAACTTAAAGAACAAGATATGTTGAGTTAGTCAGGTTGGATCAAGTAATGTTGTAACTCAAACATGTTTGATTCTTCATTTATGTGCATACCAGAATTAAGGAAAAACTTTTTTAACAATGACCATTTACTTAAGATGTTACCTTTGTCATTGGAGCGTCATAGCACCGTGTGACGAAGGGTAGATGACTTGTGGTGGTCCTTCCCTTTTGCTTGAAGTTTTCCTTGCTTGGCTAGCCTCGCATCTTGAGTTGTTCATGAGCTTCTTGTCTCCTAGACTGCACTCCTTCTTTCTCATCCTTTTTATCATGCCATATTTTGGCTCTTTCTTTTGTGGATCTTGACATTTTGTTTGGACCTTTCGCTCTACTCATTGTTTCATTCCTGACAAGGTTTAGTGGACAACATATACCCGAAGGGATGCACATGGATTTTGAGGAAAGGGTTGTGTTGTCACAGAGCTAAAGGTCATCTTCTATGCTATAGAAAAGTTGGTTTTAACATTTTAATTAGCATAGAACATTTATCCATGTTTTAAATGATGTGCCTTTATTGTTCACCAAAACATCGAAGCTTTAAACAAGGTTAAGGCAAAGATGTGTAAAATTGTTTTGAAGAATACCTCAAACCTTGATTTGTTTCCATGAATGATCTCATGACTTTCCCAACAAAATTTGAAAGTTTTCCTGCAGGGGTTAGTCCATATGTACAACCAAATTCTATACAAGTATGTTTTGATTCAATAAACCAAAGCATGCTAGTGTAGAAAAGGTAGCATAAGTGAATAAAGAGACTCATTCAAAAAGAAACAAGAACATGTATGGTGAACCAAAGGAGCATGATTATTTTAATCATTAAGTTTTTATTTGCATGATTGTGACTTAGCAAGTTGAGCATAGCCCAAAAGTAGAGATAACCAAGACAAATTAGCAACATGGCACGAGATTTTTTTAGAGAAGTTCATCCCCCAGACTTGAATTTTGCAGCACGCAAAATCAAGTTTGGATGAATAAATTCTCCCATGAATGTGATTCAATGTTACATGATGATTGGTTGGGTGCACCTTGTGTTTTCATCCTTCATTCTTTTTGCTTCAAACCTGAAATGGTTAGTGACAAAAATACCCAAAGGAATAATTTCATAATTATATCTCTAAGCTCATCCCACTATGTTGCAGGTGAATTTCTCGCCCTGTTGAAGATGGTGGCTAAGTGCCGGTGGGCTCGGCGACTCTGTATTTGCTTCTCATCTACATGCTTTTGTTGGAGAATGTCACTTATGCTAGCAATGTATTTGGAACTTATGTTATTGTAATCATTTCAAAGCTATGTTGTTTCCTCAAATCAGATTTGAACTCAGTAATGTACTATTTATTGGTGAACTCTTTTGTAATATTATTTCCGCTGCAAAACTCCGTGTATGTGATGTGTATTTGCTTAATCATGCGATCTTGGTTGTGAAGTTGATTTACCGAGGTCTTTCGGGACACTCGGCGGACTACCGGGTTTATATGAGTGCAGGTATGTGCGTGTCAATGTGTTAAACGGGGACAGTCGTACTTGAGCTTGTATAAATTGGGCGATTCTGTGGCACTCCCCTTCTATGCCCACAACTGATATACGCTTTGAACCCATCTCTAAACCCCTCCTTGACCCCGATGATCCCCCTTATGCTCTTCCTCCTGAGTCTTATGATCCTAGAAATCCACTAAGACACCCAAAGCATAGGAGTCATGAAGGCCACAAGGGTGACCAAGAAGAGCAATGACAACGGCTAGAGCTTATCAAGAATTCATGTGCCATTGTAAGTGAAGATGGTTGGACGAGGCCAAAGCTTTAAGTGAAGAACCCAAGCCTATTTAGATCCAAAGAGTGAGCTTAAGTCAATCTCTTTAATAAACATGACTCATCCAAGTTTGGAGGAGGCCTTGGACAAGATCAACCCAAGAGACCCCAATCCATGGGAAATCTTGGATATTTATGAGAAATTAATCCTGGAGCTTGAAAAGGAAGATGACATCAATGAGAATGGAAGCTATTTTATGACCACCTTATCAAATCCATGCTCATATAAGAAATATACTGAATAACTCCTTCTCTCAACCATCGCACACGAGATCTTCAATCCCTTTATGCCTTTTGTTCGTAAAAACTTTGAAAGGGTGGTTGTAGATGCTTTTGTTTATCATAAGTATTGCAAGTCTCGTAGTGTTTTGGTATGAATCTTGAGACAGGTTCACAAAGATTGGTGTCAGAGGGGAAACCACTTCACAAACATGAAGGTTTCCCAAGGACGAGCTTTTGTCCTAAAACAAGCACTTCTGGGAGATAACGCGAGCTTTCACCTTTTGTTATAATATATATATATATATTTGTTTTTATAAAAAAATGATGCCTTTGTGGAATGAGCTTAGAGATATAATTATGAAATTATTCCTTTGGGTATTTTTGTCACTAACCATTTCAGGTTTGAAGCAAAAAGAATGAAGGATGAAAACACAAGGTGCACCCAACCAATCATCATGTAACATTGAATCACATTCATGGGAGAATTTATTCATCCAAACTTGATTTTGCGTGCTGCAAAATTCAAGTCTGGGGGATGAACTTCTCTAAAAAAATCTCGTGCCATGTTGCTAATTTGTCTTGGTTATCTCTACTTTTGGGCTATGCTCAACTTGCTAAGTCACAATCATGCAAATAAAAACTTAATGATTAAAATAATCATGCTCCTTTGGTTCACCATACATGTTCTTGTTTCTTTTTGAATGAGTCTCTTTATTCACTTATGCTACCTTTTCTACACTAGCATGCTTTGGTTTATTGAATCAAAACATACTTGTATAGAATTTGGTTGTACATATGGACTAACCCCTGCAGGAAAACTTTCAAATTTTGTTGGGAAAGTCATGAGATCATTCATGGAAACAAATCAAGGTTTGAGGTATTCTTCAAAACAATTTTACACATCTTTGCCTTAACCTTGTTTAAAGCTTCGATGTTTTGGTGAACAATAAAGGCACATCATTTAAAACATGGATAAATGTTCTATGCTAATTAAAATGTTAAAACCAACTTTTCTATAGCATAGAAGATGACCTTTAGCTCTGTGACAACACAACCCTTTCCTCAAAATCCATGTGCATCCCTTCGGGTATATGTTGTCCACTAAACCTTGTCAGGAATGAAACAATGAGTAGAGCGAAAGGTCCAAACAAAATGTCAAGATCCACAAAAGAAAGAGCCAAAATATGGCATGATAAAAAGGATGAGAAAGAAGGAGTGCAGTCTAGGAGACAAGAAGCTCATGAACAACTCAAGATGCGAGGCTAGCCAAGCAAGGAAAACTTCAAGCAAAAGGGAAGGACCACCACAAGTCATCTACCCTTCGTCACACGGTGCTATGACGCTCCAATGACAAAGGTAACATCTTAAGTAAATGGTCATTGTTAAAAAAGTTTTTCCTTAATTCTGGTATGCACATAAATGAAGAATCAAACATGTTTGAGTTACAACATTACTTGATCCAACCTGACTAACTCAACATATCTTGTTCTTTAAGTTTGTTCATAGCACCACTTTCTTGATTTCATAGTCTTAACGAAATGAGCTAAAATGTTGCATATCTTATCTCGAGAAGATGATAGTCATAATCATGTAAAGTTTGATACATTATGTAAAGTTGGACAATCCTTCCATAGGTTAAGCAACTCACCCCTTTTTTGCTAGATTTATTCAAATGATACATTCTTGTTCATCCTTCTGATCTTATCACCCATGTTATAAGATTGAACAAGGCACATAACATCAACTTTATCATGTTCAATGTGCCTAAGGCTAGAGAAAAATGAATAAAGTTTTGGTTCTGTTGGTGTTTTTCCACCAATAGAGCTCATGCACTTGATCTCTACCTTGTCTTTGTGACTAGGACACACTTTGAACGAAGTGTGGGGGGGAATGTGATTGACCCGAAAGCGAAAGTTCTGAACCTACAACAAGTAATGGTTCACTTCGAAAACACTGGTTTGATAGTTCCTCTCTTTTTCTTGGTACATGTATGATATTTTGACATGCTTTTATGCAATCTAAAATGAACCAAGACCACATTTCGATTAAAATGTTGAAAAGTAACGTGTTTATAACATCTTTGAGATAGAAGCTTGCATAAAGTTTGTTCCATATACATATACTTATGCTTGTGGGAAAATATCTTTATAGGACAATCATATTGACTAAGTTGTTGTGGAGTGTGATATAGTTCTGGCTTAGACATCCTACATTTTCTATTCAAGGTGCTTGGAGATTTTGTTTTTGATAAAATATTATAAAACCATAGTATTATATACTCCTCAATGGTGAGAAATTCCTACCAAAGCCAAATCATGTTCTTACATGTTTTTTTAAACCTTCTACATATGCTACTTGTAATTGTGTTGAGTTTGGTCAAACCTTGTGACCTTTGTTGAGAAATTTATCATGCTCCCAAGATCAAGATCACGTACACGCCACATATATGCACTACTCCTACACTGGGAGTAGGCGCAAAAACATGCCTTCCATTTAGATCCACCCAAAAATGTTCTACTCCTACACTGGGAGTGGACAAAAACATGCTTGTTAGGTTCCAGTTTAAATACTCCATGTTTTAAAAATAGTGATCTCTCTCTAAATATATGGTTTAGTAAAAGAGACATGGGCTATGCAAAATATATGAAAAAAATGTATGGACACATGAAGGTCCACATAAAAAAAGAAGAAAAATATACGAGCACATGAAGGCTCATGCTTAAAGACAAAGAGGAAGAAAAAAAATAAAGATAGCCATGTCTCCAAATAATAAGTTACATAGAGAGATCATATCTACAAAAGGAGTATGTATCCACCATATATCCACACACATGCAAATATTCACCATGACTTGTGGAATTCGTTAGTTTAAACCTCTATTTCCTATGTTGGTGGATATATGGTGGATACATACTCCTTTTGTAGATATGATCTCTCTATGTAACTTATTATTTGGAGACATGGCTATCTTTATTTTTTTTCTTCCTCTTTGTCTTTAAGCATGAGCCTTCATGTGCTCGTATATTTTTCTTCTTTTTTTATGTGGACCTTCATGTGTCCATACATTTTTTTCATATATTTTGCATAGCCCATGTCTCTTTTACTAAACCATATATTTAGAGAGAGATCACTATTTTTAAAACATGGAGTATTTAAACTGGAACCTAACAAGCATGTTTTTGTCCACTCCCAGTGTAGGAGTAGAACATTTTTGGGTGGATCTAAATGGAAGGCATGTTTTTGCGCCTACTCCCAGTGTAGGAGTAGTGCATATATGTGGCGTGTACGTGATCTTGATCTTGGGAGCATGATAAATTTCTCAACAAAGGTCACAAGGTTTGACCAAACTCAACACAATTACAAGTAGCATATGTAGAAGGTTTAAAAAAACATGTAAGAACATGATTTGGCTTTGGTAGGAATTTCTCACCATTGAGGAGTATATAATACTATGGTTTTATAATATTTTATCAAAAACAAAATCTCCAAGCACCTTGAATAGAAAATGTAGGATGTCTAAGCCAGAACTATATCACACTCCACAACAACTTAGTCAATATGATTGTCCTATAAAGATATTTTCCCACAAGCATAAGTATATGTATATGGAACAAACTTTATGCAAGCTTCTATCTCAAAGATGTTATAAACACGTTACTTTTCAACATTTTAATCGAAATGTGGTCTTGGTTCATTTTAGATTGCATAAAAGCATGTCAAAATATCATACATGTACCAAGAAAAAGAGAGGAACTATCAAACCAGTGTTTTCGAAGTGAACCATTACTTGTTGTAGGTTCAGAACTTTCGCTTTCGGGTCAATCACATTCCCCCCCACACTTCGTTCAAAGTGTGTCCTAGTCACAAAGACAAGGTAGAGATCAAGTGCATGAGCTCTATTGGTGGAAAAACACCAACAGAACCAAAACTTTATTCATTTTTCTCTAGCCTTAGGCACATTGAACATGATAAAGTTGATGTTATGTGCCTTGTTCAATCTTATAACATGGGTGATAAGATCAGAAGGATGAACAAGAATGTATCATTTGAATAAATCTAGCAAAAAAGGGGTGAGTTGCTTAACCTATGGAAGGATTGTCCAACTTTACATAATGTATCAAACTTTACATGATTATGACTATCATCTTCTCGAGATAAGATATGCAACATTTTAGCTCATTTCGTTAAGACTATGAAATCAAGAAAGTGGTGCTATGAACAAACTTAAAGAACAAGATATGTTGAGTTAGTCAGGTTGGATCAAGTAATGTTGTAACTCAAACATGTTTGATTCTTCATTTATGTGCATACCAGAATTAAGGAAAAACTTTTTTAACAATGACCATTTACTTAAGATGTTACCTTTGTCATTGGAGCGTCATAGCACCGTGTGACGAAGGGTAGATGACTTGTGGTGGTCCTTCCCTTTTGCTTGAAGTTTTCCTTGCTTGGCTAGCCTCGCATCTTGAGTTGTTCATGAGCTTCTTGTCTCCTAGACTGCACTCCTTCTTTCTCATCCTTTTTATCATGCCATATTTTGGCTCTTTCTTTTGTGGATCTTGACATTTTGTTTGGACCTTTCGCTCTACTCATTGTTTCATTCCTGACAAGGTTTAGTGGACAACATATACCCGAAGGGATGCACATGGATTTTGAGGAAAGGGTTGTGTTGTCACAGAGCTAAAGGTCATCTTCTATGCTATAGAAAAGTTGGTTTTAACATTTTAATTAGCATAGAACATTTATCCATGTTTTAAATGATGTGCCTTTATTGTTCACCAAAACATCGAAGCTTTAAACAAGGTTAAGGCAAAGATGTGTAAAATTGTTTTGAAGAATACCTCAAACCTTGATTTGTTTCCATGAATGATCTCATGACTTTCCCAACAAAATTTGAAAGTTTTCCTGCAGGGGTTAGTCCATATGTACAACCAAATTCTATACAAGTATGTTTTGATTCAATAAACCAAAGCATGCTAGTGTAGAAAAGGTAGCATAAGTGAATAAAGAGACTCATTCAAAAAGAAACAAGAACATGTATGGTGAACCAAAGGAGCATGATTATTTTAATCATTAAGTTTTTATTTGCATGATTGTGACTTAGCAAGTTGAGCATAGCCCAAAAGTAGAGATAACCAAGACAAATTAGCAACATGGCACGAGATTTTTTTAGAGAAGTTCATCCCCCAGACTTGAATTTTGCAGCACGCAAAATCAAGTTTGGATGAATAAATTCTCCCATGAATGTGATTCAATGTTACATGATGATTGGTTGGGTGCACCTTGTGTTTTCATCCTTCATTCTTTTTGCTTCAAACCTGAAATGGTTAGTGACAAAAATACCCAAAGGAATAATTTCATAATTATATCTCTAAGCTCATTCCACAAAGGCATCATTTTTTTATAAAAACAAATATATATATATATTATAACAAAAGGTGAAAGCTCGCGTTATCTCCCAGAAGTGCTTGTTTTAGGACAAAAGCTCGTCCTTGGGAAACCTTCATGTTTGTGAAGTGGTTTCCCCTCTGACACCAATCTTTGTGAACCTGTCTCAAGATTCATACCAAAACACTACGAGACTTGCAATACTTATGATAAACAAAAGCATCTACAACCACCCTTTCAAAGTTTTTACGAACAAAAGGCATAAAGGGATTGAAGATCTCGTGTGCGATGGTTGAGAGAAGGAGTTATTCAGTATATTTCTTATATGAGCATGGATTTGATAAGGTGGTCATAAAATAGCTTCCATTCTCATTGATGTCATCTTCCTTTTCAAGCTCCAGGATTAATTTCTCATAAATATCCAAGATTTCCCATGGATTGGGGTCTCTTGGGTTGATCTTGTCCAAGGCCTCCTCCAAACTTGGATGAGTCATGTTTATTAAAGAGATTGACTTAAGCTCACTCTTTGGATCTAAATAGGCTTGGGTTCTTCACTTAAAGCTTTGGCCTCGTCCAACCATCTTCACTTACAATGGCACATGAATTCTTGATAAGCTCTAGCCGTTGTCATTGCTCTTCTTGGTCACCCTTGTGGCCTTCATGACTCCTATGCTTTGGGTGTCTTAGTGGATTTCTAGGATCATAAGACTCAGGAGGAAGAGCATAAGGGGGATCATCGGGGTCAAGGAGGGGTTTAGAGATGGGTTCAAAGCGTATATCAGTTGTGGGCATAGAAGGGGAGTGCCACAGAATCGCCCAATTTATACAAGCTCAAGTACGACTGTCCCCGTTTAACACATTGACACGCACATACCTGCACTCATATAAACCCGGTAGTCCGCCGAGTGTCCCGAAAGACCTCGGTAAATCAACTTCACAACCAAGATCGCATGATTAAGCAAATACACATCACATACACGGAGTTTTGCAGCGGAAATAATATTACAAAAGAGTTCACCAATAAATAGTACATTACTGAGTTCAAATCTGATTTGAGGAAACAACATAGCTTTGAAATGATTACAATAACATAAGTTCCAAATACATTGCTAGCATAAGTGACATTCTCCAACAAAAGCATGTAGATGAGAAGCAAATACAGAGTCGCCGAGCCCACCGGCACTTAGCCACCATCTTCAACAGGGCGAGAAATTCACCTGCAACATAGTGGGATAAACCCTGAGTACTCGAATGTACTCAGCTAGACTTACCCGACAGGAGAGAAACAAAAAGACTCTCAAGGATATGCCAGGCTTATTTGGTGTAGTTGGATGGATAGCACAACTTTGCAAAAAGAGCATTACTATCATGAGTCCTTACTTTCAAGCTTTTAGTCAAGTTTTAGCATCAATTTCAGTGAAGCTTATCATAGCTAGATTTGCTGTATTCTATATCAATCACTTGATTAATAAGAATCACAATAGTAACCATATCCGGTTTATCATATAATCATCATAACCATCATATTCCATCAAGTGTTACTACGATGCTGAAGCTAGTCAAGTTTCTCACTATCCAGGAGAGACGGTGATTCGAATCGATTCCAACCAGATCTAGGGGTTATTCCTAACACAAACCCAGGCATACCTCGCGAAGGCAGCCTTAGGTCACCTTTGGTACAACTCAGGAACCAACTTCGCGGGTCCGATCAGCGCCGCAACACAGTTCTTACCACGGTAGACAGGGTATTCAAGTCATGCCTGCCACGGTCGCCGCCGAACTACTGGGTCATGCTTGCCCATAGTCTATGCTCCGAGTTCCTGATTGCGCACTCGAACAGAACAGGGCCCGGCCTGAGTTGAGCTAATCGGCTTCACGGTCGGAACGACTTATCCGGCCAGCTAAGTGATAGGCATGCGTTCAATCTCGACAGAAGTTCCAAAAATGGTACGGTCCTTAACCGACACAGACATAATCACTATAAGTTCAACACCACCAACATATAAGATTCCGCCCGGTCTCCATTTATATAACATCACATGGTTCTTTTCCACGATACCAAATATAGCCAACCGTGACCAAGTATCCACCTATATCTCGCAGGTGACAGGAAATCACCTGACTTCTACCGGTCTAGGCATGGCTAAGCATAGATCGTCCTATCCAACTAGTAAGGGTACAGGTATTCATATATAGTGGACAAGGTAGGGAAATATGCACCAACGGTTTCATCCAACTCCTATCAACCTAATGCATCATTCAAAAGTTATACTCATGTGCATTTATAAAAAGAATGGGTAGGAGACTTAGAATGCTCCGGGGCTTGCTTGGAATCCGACACAAAGTCAGTTCAGTTAGCTTGCACCGTCTTGGTGACATCTTCGGTCCCAGTACTTGCTTAGTCCTTCCATCTTCGTGATAGGTCCACCAAACACCATCTTCGGGTTCGGCTCCAACATCACGTCCTTCACGTGGTGCATCTAGCGTACCTAAATGAGATGCACAATGCAAGTGTATGAATGCACGGAAATGCAATAGATGATGCATCACATAAAGCATTGAAGACTAGTACAAGATCACACCAAACAATTATAGTTACCTGGAGTTAAGTAACTACACATGTTTAGCTAAAACAAAAGCAAGCTAAAGCAATCAACTCAGCACAACACCAGAATCTGGACAGCAGTATAGCAGTCAAATGTTTTCACCATAACTAAAGATCTAGACATCCAATGGAGATGATCCTAGACTTTCTGGAAAACTACTGAAATTGTCTACCACTTTTTTATTCATATCAAAAGCTAATTCACATGTTAACATAATCAAACATGCCAATCTTCCAGGTCTGCACAGAATGCAGTCAAAACCTGACAGCAGACTTATTAATCACGTAACTCCTAAACCATCAGATCTGAGATCATGAAAATCTAACACAAGCAAGATAAGATAATTATCTAAAACTTTTGTATCTACTACAACCACAGCAAACATCATTTACACCACAAGAATAGTTGCACAATCAAAACTGCACATGCAGCTCAAACAGTAGAGGTACAGATATAGACAGAAAACTAACAGGCACTTCAGAGAAGCATAACTGGAGTCCTAGATCTCCAACAAACCTCATTCTTAACTTTTTTGAAAGCTTATAAAGTTAACTACAACTTTCTTATTATCATCTTTAGATGATTCTACAGCTAACAAGGTCAATTAATTAAATGAATGCATCTCTGTCCAAAACATAGATAGAATCAAACATGCCACTTTAAACAGCTATAACTAGAGTTCCATATGTCCAATAAATGTTGTTATGGACTTTTTAGAAAGCTTAACAAATTTTTAACAACTTTGTTATAAACATCAAGAGCTAATTCTGCTACCAACAAGGTCACACATTACAAACAAGGCAACCCTGTTTGGGTTTGGGCAGAAACAGCCACAGCACTTTAAACAACTATAGCTAAACATCTACTTAACCAAAAATTGTGCTCTTTAGCTTTTTGAAAATCATAAGAAAAGTACTACAACTCGCTTATTGTCATCAAAGCATGATTCAAAACTTAAATGGGCCAAACAAAATGTCAAGATCCACAAAAGAAAGAGCCAAAATATGGCATGATAAAAAGGATGAGAAAGAAGGAGTGCAGTCTAGGAGACAAGAAGCTCATGAACAACTCAAGATGCGAGGCTAGCCAAGCAAGGAAAACTTCAAGCAAAAGGGAAGGACCACCACAAGTCATCTACCCTTCGTCACACGGTGCTATGACGCTCCAATGACAAAGGTAACATCTTAAGTAAATGGTCATTGTTAAAAAAGTTTTTCCTTAATTCTGGTATGCACATAAATGAAGAATCAAACATGTTTGAGTTACAACATTACTTGATCCAACCTGACTAACTCAACATATCTTGTTCTTTAAGTTTGTTCATAGCACCACTTTCTTGATTTCATAGTCTTAACGAAATGAGCTAAAATGTTGCATATCTTATCTCGAGAAGATGATAGTCATAATCATGTAAAGTTTGATACATTATGTAAAGTTGGACAATCCTTCCATAGGTTAAGCAACTCACCCCTTTTTTGCTAGATTTATTCAAATGATACATTCTTGTTCATCCTTCTGATCTTATCACCCATGTTATAAGATTGAACAAGGCACATAACATCAACTTTATCATGTTCAATGTGCCTAAGGCTAGAGAAAAATGAATAAAGTTTTGGTTCTGTTGGTGTTTTTCCACCAATAGAGCTCATGCACTTGATCTCTACCTTGTCTTTGTGACTAGGACACACTTTGAACGAAGTGTGGGGGGGAATGTGATTGACCCGAAAGCGAAAGTTCTGAACCTACAACAAGTAATGGTTCACTTCGAAAACACTGGTTTGATAGTTCCTCTCTTTTTCTTGGTACATGTATGATATTTTGACATGCTTTTATGCAATCTAAAATGAACCAAGACCACATTTCGATTAAAATGTTGAAAAGTAACGTGTTTATAACATCTTTGAGATAGAAGCTTGCATAAAGTTTGTTCCATATACATATACTTATGCTTGTGGGAAAATATCTTTATAGGACAATCATATTGACTAAGTTGTTGTGGAGTGTGATATAGTTCTGGCTTAGACATCCTACATTTTCTATTCAAGGTGCTTGGAGATTTTGTTTTTGATAAAATATTATAAAACCATAGTATTATATACTCCTCAATGGTGAGAAATTCCTACCAAAGCCAAATCATGTTCTTACATGTTTTTTTAAACCTTCTACATATGCTACTTGTAATTGTGTTGAGTTTGGTCAAACCTTGTGATTAATAAGTCTGCTGTCAGGTTTTGACTGCATTCTGTGCAGACCTGGAAGATTGGCATGTTTGATTATGTTAACATGTGAATTAGCTTTTGATATGAATAAAAAAGTGGTAGACAATTTCAGTAGTTTTCCAGAAAGTCTAGGATCATCTCCATTGGATGTCTAGATCTTTAGTTATGGTGAAAACATTTGACTGCTATACTGCTGTCCAGATTCTGGTGTTGTGCTGAGTTGATTGCTTTAGCTTGCTTTTGTTTTAGCTAAACATGTGTAGTTACTTAACTCCAGGTAACTATAATTGTTTGGTGTGATCTTGTACTAGTCTTCAATGCTTTATGTGATGCATCATCTATTGCATTTCCGTGCATTCATACACTTGCATTGTGCATCTCATTTAGGTACGCTAGATGCACCACGTGAAGGACGTGATGTTGGAGCCGAACCCGAAGATGGTGTTTGGTGGACCTATCACGAAGATGGAAGGACTAAGCAAGTACTGGGACCGAAGATGTCACCAAGACGGTGCAAGCTAACTGAACTGACTTTGTGTCGGATTCCAAGCAAGCCCCGGAGCATTCTAAGTCTCCTACCCATTCTTTTTATAAATGCACATGAGTATAACTTTTGAATGATGCATTAGGTTGATAGGAGTTGGATGAAACCGTTGGTGCATATTTCCCTACCTTGTCCACTATATATGAATACCTGTACCCTTACTAGTTGGATAGGACGATCTATGCTTAGCCATGCCTAGACCGGTAGAAGTCAGGTGATTTCCTGTCACCTGCGAGATATAGGTGGATACTTGGTCACGGTTGGCTATATTTGGTATCGTGGAAAAGAACCATGTGATGTTATATAAATGGAGACCGGGCGGAATCTTATATGTTGGTGGTGTTGAACTTATAGTGATTATGTCTGTGTCGGTTAAGGACCGTACCATTTTTGGAACTTCTGTCGAGATTGAACGCATGCCTATCACTTAGCTGGCCGGATAAGTCGTTCCGACCGTGAAGCCGATTAGCTCAACTCAGGCCGGGCCCTGTTCTGTTCGAGTGCGCAATCAGGAACTCGGAGCATAGACTATGGGCAAGCATGACCCAGTAGTTCGGCGGCGACCGTGGCAGGCATGACTTGAATACCCTGTCTACCGTGGTAAGAACTGTGTTGCGGCGCTGATCGACCCGCGAAGTTGGTTCCTGAGTTGTACCAAAGGTGACCTAAGGCTGCCTTCGCGAGGTATGCCTGGGTTTGTGTTAGGAATAACCCCTAGATCTGGTTGGAATCGATTCGAATCACCGTCTCTCCTGGATAGTGAGAAACTTGACTAGCTTCAGCATCGTAGTAACACTTGATGGAATATGATGGTTATGATGATTATATGATAAACCGGATATGGTTACTATTGTGATTCTTATTAATCAAGTGATTGATATAGAATACAGCAAATCTAGCTATGATAAGCTTCACTGAAATTGATGCTAAAACTTGACTAAAAGCTTGAAAGTAAGGACTCATGATAGTAATGCTCTTTTTGCAAAGTTGTGCTATCCATCCAACTACACCAAATAAGCCTGGCATATCCTTGAGAGTCTTTTTGTTTCTCTCCTGTCGGGTAAGTCTAGCTGAGTACATTCGAGTACTCAGGGTTTATCCCACTATGTTGCAGGTGAATTTCTCGCCCTGTTGAAGATGGTGGCTAAGTGCCGGTGGGCTCGGCGACTCTGTATTTGCTTCTCATCTACATGCTTTTGTTGGAGAATGTCACTTATGCTAGCAATGTATTTGGAACTTATGTTATTGTAATCATTTCAAAGCTATGTTGTTTCCTCAAATCAGATTTGAACTCAGTAATGTACTATTTATTGGTGAACTCTTTTGTAATATTATTTCCGCTGCAAAACTCCGTGTATGTGATGTGTATTTGCTTAATCATGCGATCTTGGTTGTGAAGTTGATTTACCGAGGTCTTTCGGGACACTCGGCGGACTACCGGGTTTATATGAGTGCAGGTATGTGCGTGTCAATGTGTTAAACGGGGACAGTCGTACTTGAGCTTGTATAAATTGGGCGATTCTGTGGCACTCCCCTTCTATGCCCACAACTGATATACGCTTTGAACCCATCTCTAAACCCCTCCTTGACCCCGATGATCCCCCTTATGCTCTTCCTCCTGAGTCTTATGATCCTAGAAATCCACTAAGACACCCAAAGCATAGGAGTCATGAAGGCCACAAGGGTGACCAAGAAGAGCAATGACAACGGCTAGAGCTTATCAAGAATTCATGTGCCATTGTAAGTGAAGATGGTTGGACGAGGCCAAAGCTTTAAGTGAAGAACCCAAGCCTATTTAGATCCAAAGAGTGAGCTTAAGTCAATCTCTTTAATAAACATGACTCATCCAAGTTTGGAGGAGGCCTTGGACAAGATCAACCCAAGAGACCCCAATCCATGGGAAATCTTGGATATTTATGAGAAATTAATCCTGGAGCTTGAAAAGGAAGATGACATCAATGAGAATGGAAGCTATTTTATGACCACCTTATCAAATCCATGCTCATATAAGAAATATACTGAATAACTCCTTCTCTCAACCATCGCACACGAGATCTTCAATCCCTTTATGCCTTTTGTTCGTAAAAACTTTGAAAGGGTGGTTGTAGATGCTTTTGTTTATCATAAGTATTGCAAGTCTCGTAGTGTTTTGGTATGAATCTTGAGACAGGTTCACAAAGATTGGTGTCAGAGGGGAAACCACTTCACAAACATGAAGGTTTCCCAAGGACGAGCTTTTGTCCTAAAACAAGCACTTCTGGGAGATAACGCGAGCTTTCACCTTTTGTTATAATATATATATATATATTTGTTTTTATAAAAAAATGATGCCTTTGTGGAATGAGCTTAGAGATATAATTATGAAATTATTCCTTTGGGTATTTTTGTCACTAACCATTTCAGGTTTGAAGCAAAAAGAATGAAGGATGAAAACACAAGGTGCACCCAACCAATCATCATGTAACATTGAATCACATTCATGGGAGAATTTATTCATCCAAACTTGATTTTGCGTGCTGCAAAATTCAAGTCTGGGGGATGAACTTCTCTAAAAAAATCTCGTGCCATGTTGCTAATTTGTCTTGGTTATCTCTACTTTTGGGCTATGCTCAACTTGCTAAGTCACAATCATGCAAATAAAAACTTAATGATTAAAATAATCATGCTCCTTTGGTTCACCATACATGTTCTTGTTTCTTTTTGAATGAGTCTCTTTATTCACTTATGCTACCTTTTCTACACTAGCATGCTTTGGTTTATTGAATCAAAACATACTTGTATAGAATTTGGTTGTACATATGGACTAACCCCTGCAGGAAAACTTTCAAATTTTGTTGGGAAAGTCATGAGATCATTCATGGAAACAAATCAAGGTTTGAGGTATTCTTCAAAACAATTTTACACATCTTTGCCTTAACCTTGTTTAAAGCTTCGATGTTTTGGTGAACAATAAAGGCACATCATTTAAAACATGGATAAATGTTCTATGCTAATTAAAATGTTAAAACCAACTTTTCTATAGCATAGAAGATGACCTTTAGCTCTGTGACAACACAACCCTTTCCTCAAAATCCATGTGCATCCCTTCGGGTATATGTTGTCCACTAAACCTTGTCAGGAATGAAACAATGAGTAGAGCGAAAGGTCCAAACAAAATGTCAAGATCCACAAAAGAAAGAGCCAAAATATGGCATGATAAAAAGGATGAGAAAGAAGGAGTGCAGTCTAGGAGACAAGAAGCTCATGAACAACTCAAGATGCGAGGCTAGCCAAGCAAGGAAAACTTCAAGCAAAAGGGAAGGACCACCACAAGTCATCTACCCTTCGTCACACGGTGCTATGACGCTCCAATGACAAAGGTAACATCTTAAGTAAATGGTCATTGTTAAAAAAGTTTTTCCTTAATTCTGGTATGCACATAAATGAAGAATCAAACATGTTTGAGTTACAACATTACTTGATCCAACCTGACTAACTCAACATATCTTGTTCTTTAAGTTTGTTCATAGCACCACTTTCTTGATTTCATAGTCTTAACGAAATGAGCTAAAATGTTGCATATCTTATCTCGAGAAGATGATAGTCATAATCATGTAAAGTTTGATACATTATGTAAAGTTGGACAATCCTTCCATAGGTTAAGCAACTCACCCCTTTTTTGCTAGATTTATTCAAATGATACATTCTTGTTCATCCTTCTGATCTTATCACCCATGTTATAAGATTGAACAAGGCACATAACATCAACTTTATCATGTTCAATGTGCCTAAGGCTAGAGAAAAATGAATAAAGTTTTGGTTCTGTTGGTGTTTTTCCACCAATAGAGCTCATGCACTTGATCTCTACCTTGTCTTTGTGACTAGGACACACTTTGAACGAAGTGTGGGGGGGAATGTGATTGACCCGAAAGCGAAAGTTCTGAACCTACAACAAGTAATGGTTCACTTCGAAAACACTGGTTTGATAGTTCCTCTTTTTCTTGGTACATGTATGATATTTTGACATGCTTTTATGCAATCTAAAATGAACCAAGACCACATTTCGATTAAAATGTTGAAAAGTGGAACAGTCCTCGAAGCTATCTTCCCAAATTCTCATCTTAGCAACTTGGAGTTTTTAAAGTTTTCACAAGAAAAGCATAGTACACTTATACTCCTCAAATGGTATTCTCAAATCGCTCAATGGTGTATGATTCCTTACCAAGGCATAACATTGTTTTGCCTTCTTTTGTTTCATCCTACATCTAAAAGGTTTATGTGGAGCTCAAGAAGGGATAAACATGGAAGCATACTTGCACTGTGTATATTGTAAAGTCAAAACAAGGATCCAATGGAGAAAAATGTCAAACTCTTAGATCAAGATGTGCATGTGTGTGGATATATGGTGGATACATACTCCTTTTGTAGATATGATCTCTCTATGTAACTTATTATTTGGAGACATGGCTATCTTTATTTTTTTTCTTCCTCTTTGTCTTTAAGCATGAGCCTTCATGTGCTCGTATATTTTTCTTCTTTTTTTATGTGGACCTTCATGTGTCCATACATTTTTTTCATATATTTTGCATAGCCCATGTCTCTTTTACTAAACCATATATTTAGAGAGAGATCACTATTTTTAAAACATGGAGTATTTAAACTGGAACCTAACAAGCATGTTTTTGTCCACTCCCAGTGTAGGAGTATAAGTGTACTATGCTTTTCTTGTGAAAACTTTAAAAACTCCAAGTTGCTAAGATGAGAATTTGGGAAGATAGCTTCGAGGACTGTCTGT
>JAHUYU010000467.1:0-20636 GCA_030439765.1 Tripidium arundinaceum | reverse complement strand
TGAAGATGAAAGGTTGTTAGTGCTAAATCAATCTCAAGTGTAAGCTCTACTCATTCCCTAATCTCTCATCTCATGGCAATCTTGAATTTCTCTCTAATATGCATGTATGTCTAATGCAAGGAAATCTCAATCCTTCTCAAATTCTCCTCCCCCACTTGGATGCAAGAAGGTCTAGATCACAAGATTGAGCTTGGTGACACAAGGTGACCAGCTCATCAAGGTTAAGTTCATCAAAATCCTTTCCATGTATTATTCCCTTTTATCATGTTTTACCAAATCTCATATCCTAGTTCAAAGATCTCCATGCAAGGGTAAAACCATTTGGTGCGGCTCCCGCACCAGATCCGTGTGCGGCTCCAGCACCGGAGCGGGTGGAGCAGCCCCACCAAACAAGGATGCATGTCACACCCCAGGTGTTAGTAAGGCTGTTAACACTAAAAATAAAATCATTACTAGGTTAATGATTGGTTAAGGTAAGATTAGAGTATAAAGGAGCTAAAAAATACGAAGGAACAAAAACAAATTTAGTAATTAGAGCAAAGTGAGTTGGGCAACTCATTCCTAGGTGTCATAAAGAAAACCCTAACTCACAAAGACAAATAAAATCAACACCGGTCAACACACAATTAAGCGATGTTTTTATCACCATGGATGAGACCCTAGGCAACTTAATCTAGTGGAACCACAAAGTTAAGTGAAGTAACTAAGTAATTAAGCACATATGGTGTTAGGAGTGTAGTGGTCAACCTCCTTTAGTAGAAATCCAACTCTTTCAAAACTAAGTCAAACTCTATTTTGATGACAAAGGTAATTAAATAATTATTAACTATTATTAATAACCAAAAACATAAAAGTAATCCAAATCACCAATACATGATATACAAACCTCAAGTCATCATTCACATAAAAGTAGAAGAAAAGAAGGAGAAAGGATAAACTAGTCACATGAAATGATAAAGCTTACAAGCTTTAAACTAGATTTATTAAATCAATAAGTGTAATCAGGTGTTTGGCCAAAGTCAACCATGTGACTAAGAATGTCCTAATTAAGTTGCTAAACAAGTTTCATTTAGGGATCAAACTAAAATTCGTTAGGAAAATGGTTGAACAAGTTGAAATCCCAAGTTTGAATAAAATAGCTAATAGCTTTTTGTGAGGCAAATTAAACGAATAAATTAGTAAATACTTCAAATTTCATCAACATATGAAAAGTAGTACAAGTCATGTACTTTAACGTGGTGCAAAGGTTTAGTGTTGAAATAGTGCGTGATCAACTTAAATTAAGTCTCCAAAGTTTGAATTAAGATTCAAAATCCAATTAGGACTTGTAAACTCAGTTTGGATTTTTGACGCTAGTTTTCTGCTAATCCATCCATCCGATGACCATGAGCCCTCAATAAGGTTTGTAGAGTTAGCTGAGATGAACAATTTTCATTAAGGTTGTTACACCCAGAGCTACACGGAAATAGCCACAAACTCAATCCGAATCAGGTCACGTGAGCACGCGATAGCCGTTCGACAAAATGCTTCAATGGGTTGCCATGCTCTCACCCACGCGTCCGCGCGTGACCACCGCCTTAGTGCATCGACTTACCGCGCCAGCTGGCTTTTGCCACACGCCCGCACTGCCTTGGCCTGTCCCCACGCCCCCGACCAGTGCCGTGCCCACCAAGATGCCGCGCAGCACGCGTCACCCGAGCTCGGGCCGTGGCCAGCTTCCCTCGCCGCGCTGTTCTTGCACCGCCTCACCATGCCCCACTACCGCGTGCCCTCATCTTCGCCCGGTTGGAACCTCCCCTAGACCGCCGTCTCGCCCTGCCTTCAATGCGAAGCAAACCTCAGCCCTGACGTAACCCAAGCCCCGCCATGGCTATAAAAGACGATGCCACCGCCGTGGATGCCCATCACCTCTCTCCAAAATTTGCGATGCACAAACTAGCTCCGTCCAATTCCTTGCACCCAATGGTGCCCAAGATCTCTAGCTAGCCCTCGGAAGAGATCCCAACGAGAACCATCCACCAGGGAGAACACACGAAGCATCACCGTCGCCGCCGGTCGCCATTGTCGCCGAACTGAGCTCATCCATGAACCACTCCTATCTCTTCCCTTTCCCTTTGATCTTCTCGGTGTTTTTGCTCCCCGTTGATTCCTCGGCCTCGCCTGCGAAACCGGTTCTCTGGAGGATCATCCAATCGCCGGGAACGCCGACGTTGCTGCTATCCATGCCACCGCCCACGTCCGTGCATGTGGCCAGACTTACTCAAGCCACCTCCGCCCTGACCAACACCACAGATACATCCGTTGTAAGGCCTTATAGCTCACTCATTCTTCGTTTAGCTCGATTAGGGCCTTGTCTCGTCGGAACATCGCCGGCCGCCATCACGCCGCCACCACCGCGGGCATAGCACAGGCAACCACGCCTGGCCATTGCCGCTGCTGTCCCGATGCACGTAGCTGCTGCTCTTGGCCGCGCGACCGCCTCTCGATGCTGCTGCGCACCCGCACGCGCGCCGGAGCTCTCCCAAGCCGGAATCGGCGCCGGCCGGCCACCCCCATGCAGTGCTCTGCTCTGGAGTCCTTCGAGGACTGGGGAATGAGAAAGGGAAGGATTAGAGGGCGTTAGATGCGAAAGGAATGACTCATGTGAATAGTATGTATAGTTGCGACAGAGTTAGTCAGAACATCAGGGTCTTCTTTGTAAAATGAGCAGCCCGCCTTGGACTCTCCGTGCTGGGCCATCCTGCTACTATGCGCGGGCTGGTTTCCTTCCGCGCGTGGGCCGGTTTGGGCCAACACCGGCCTGCGAAACCATTTTCCATTTTTCGTGCTTTATTCTTTTTAGTTAAAAACTGAGAACTTGTAAAATCCATAATAAATCAAATAAAAATCAAAAAATATGAAACCAAGTTTTATGAACTCTACACAACTAGTACTACACAATGAATACATAAAATCACATGCTTTAGTACAAAATGATTGCTATAGGTATAAATCTATGTTTGCCTAGAATTTAATGTGTTTAAATTATAGAGAATGTTTCTGTGCTCCAAAAATTATAAAATTTTTATGGTAGCTTACCCATATTGAATATGACTTTTAATAAAAATTTCATGACCATTAGATGCTGTATGATGAAGTTATAGTTTATCATGTGATAATGTGTGTTAATTGCTTTATAAATAGTTAAAGGAAATTAAAGGAAAGTAAAAATACAAAATATGTGACCTAGCGGTAGTATTACTGTTGTAGTAACCAATGAACACTTAATATCATTATAGTGTTACATAAGATAATGAAATATAGAATTATCATGTGTCACATATACTTCAATTGCAAAGTTATGATTATTGCCATGTTGATGTTGGTTATGTGTTGTTCCCTTTTGATAGCATACACATAAATAGTGTTACTTAGGTTATATATGGAATAATTATGACTTAAGAAGACATGTTAGTAGAGTTATTGGCACTATTTACAGCTAAACTATGAACATTTGCACGTAACCTTATCATGATAAACTAAGCACCTCATACTAGGAGCTAAGTAGGACATGTAGAGGTGCATGAATGGTTGAAGTATACATGTCACATTAGTGTGGGCTTAGTAGATGATCCCTTGTAACTTTACTTGACTTTAATTTCCTTTAACTATTTATAAAGCAATTAACACACATTATCACATGATAAACTATAACTTCATCATACAGCATCTAATGGTCATGAAATTTTTATTAAAAGTCATATTCAATATGGGTAAGCTACCATAAAAATTTTATAATTTTTGGAGCACAGAAACATTCTCTATAATTTAAACACATTAAATTCTAGGCAAACATAGATTTATACCTATAGCAATCATTTTGTACTAAAGCATGTGATTTTATGTATTCATTGTGTAGTACTAGTTGTGTAGAGTTCATAAAACTTGGTTTCATATTTTTTGATTTTTATTTGATTTATTATGGATTTTACAAGTTCTCAGTTTTTAACTAAAAAGAATAAAGCACGAAAAATGGAAAATGGTTTCGCAGGCCGGTGTTGGCCCAAACCGGCCCACGCGCGGAAGGAAACCAGCCCGCGCATAGTAGCAGGATGGCCCAGCACGGAGAGTCCAAGGCGGGCTGCTCATTTTACAAAGAAGACCCTGATGTTCTGACTAACTCTGTCGCAACTATACATACTATTCACATGAGTCATTCCTTTCGCATCTAACGCCCTCTAATCCTTCCCTTTCTCATTCCCCAGTCCTCGAAGGACTCCAGAGCAGAGCACTGCATGGGGGTGGCCGGCCGGCGCCGATTCCGGCTTGGGAGAGCTCCGGCGCGCGTGCGGGTGCGCAGCAGCATCGAGAGGCGGTCGCGCGGCCAAGAGCAGCAGCTACGTGCATCGGGACAGCAGCGGCAATGGCCAGGCGTGGTTGCCTGTGCTATGCCCGCGGTGGTGGCGGCGTGATGGCGGCCGGCGATGTTCCGACGAGACAAGGCCCTAATCGAGCTAAACGAAGAATGAGTGAGCTATAAGGCCTTACAACGGATGTATCTGTGGTGTTGGTCAGGGCGGAGGTGGCTTGAGTAAGTCTGGCCACATGCACGGACGTGGGCGGTGGCATGGATAGCAGCAACGTCGGCGTTCCCGGCGATTGGATGATCCTCCAGAGAACCGGTTTCGCAGGCGAGGCCGAGGAATCAACGGGGAGCAAAAACACCGAGAAGATCAAAGGGAAAGGGAAGAGATAGGAGTGGTTCATGGATGAGCTCAGTTCGGCGACAATGGCGACCGGCGGCGACGGTGATGCTTCGTGTGTTCTCCCTGGTGGATGGTTCTCGTTGGGATCTCTTCCGAGGGCTAGCTAGAGATCTTGGGCACCATTGGGTGCAAGGAATTGGACGGAGCTAGTTTGTGCATCGCAAATTTTGGAGAGAGGTGATGGGCATCCACGGCGGTGGCATCGTCTTTTATAGCCATGGCGGGGCTTGGGTTACGTCAGGGCTGAGGTTTGCTTCGCATTGAAGGCAGGGCGAGACGGCGGTCTAGGGGAGGTTCCAACCGGGCGAAGATGAGGGCACGCGGTAGTGGGGCATGGTGAGGCGGTGCAAGAACAGCGCGGCGAGGGAAGCTGGCCACGGCCCGAGCTCGGGTGACGCGTGCTGCGCGGCATCTTGGTGGGCACGGCACTGGTCGGGGGCGTGGGGACAGGCCAAGGCAGTGCGGGCGTGTGGCAAAAGCCAGCTGGCGCGGTAAGTCGATGCACTAAGGCGGTGGTCACGCGCGGACGCGTGGGTGAGAGCATGGCAACCCATTGAAGCATTTTGTCGAACGGCTATCGCGTGCTCACGTGACCTGATTCGGATTGAGTTTGTGGCTATTTCCGTGTAGCTCTGGGTGTAACAACCTTAATGAAAATTGTTCATCTCAGCTAACTCTACAAACCTTATTGAGGGCTCATGGTCATCGGATGGATGGATTAGCAGAAAACTAGCGTCAAAAATCCAAACTGAGTTTACAAGTCCTAATTGGATTTTGAATCTTAATTCAAACTTTGGAGACTTAATTTAAGTTGATCACGCACTATTTCAACACTAAACCTTTGCACCACGTTAAAGTACATGACTTGTACTACTTTTCATATGTTGATGAAATTTGAAGTATTTACTAATTTATTCGTTTAATTTGCCTCACAAAAAGCTATTAGCTATTTTATTCAAACTTGGGATTTCAACTTGTTCAACCATTTTCCTAACGAATTTTAGTTTGATCCCTAAATGAAACTTGTTTAGCAACTTAATTAGGACATTCTTAGTCACATGGTTGACTTTGGCCAAACACCTGATTACACTTATTGATTTAATAAATCTAGTTTAAAGCTTGTAAGCTTTATCATTTCATGTGACTAGTTTATCCTTTCTCCTTCTTTTCTTCTACTTTTATGTGAATGATGACTTGAGGTTTGTATATCATGTATTGGTGATTTGGATTACTTTTATGTTTTTGGTTATTAATAATAGTTAATAATTATTTAATTACCTTTGTCATCAAAATCCTTTCCATGTATTATTCCCTTTTATCATGTTTTACCAAATCTCATATCCTAGTTCAAAGATCTCCATGCAAGGGTAAAACCATTTGGTGCGGCTCCCGCACCAGATCCGTGTGCGGCTCCAGCACCGGAGCGGGTGGAGCAGCCCCACCAAACAAGGATGCATGTCACACCCCAGGTGTTAGTAAGGCTGTTAACACTAAAAATAAAATCATTACTAGGTTAATGATTGGTTAAGGTAAGATTAGAGTATAAAGGAGCTAAAAAATACGAAGGAACAAAAACAAATTTAGTAATTAGAGCAAAGTGAGTTGGGCAACTCATTCCTAGGTGTCATAAAGAAAACCCTAACTCACAAAGACAAATAAAATCAACACCGGTCAACACACAATTAAGCGATGTTTTTATCACCATGGATGAGACCCTAGGCAACTTAATCTAGTGGAACCACAAAGTTAAGTGAAGTAACTAAGTAATTAAGCACATATGGTGTTAGGAGTGTAGTGGTCAACCTCCTTTAGTAGAAATCCAACTCTTTCAAAACTAAGTCAAACTCTATTTTGATGACAAAGGTAATTAAATAATTATTAACTATTATTAATAACCAAAAACATAAAAGTAATCCAAATCACCAATACATGATATACAAACCTCAAGTCATCATTCACATAAAAGTAGAAGAAAAGAAGGAGAAAGGATAAACTAGTCACATGAAATGATAAAGCTTACAAGCTTTAAACTAGATTTATTAAATCAATAAGTGTAATCAGGTGTTTGGCCAAAGTCAACCATGTGACTAAGAATGTCCTAATTAAGTTGCTAAACAAGTTTCATTTAGGGATCAAACTAAAATTCGTTAGGAAAATGGTTGAACAAGTTGAAATCCCAAGTTTGAATAAAATAGCTAATAGCTTTTTGTGAGGCAAATTAAACGAATAAATTAGTAAATACTTCAAATTTCATCAACATATGAAAAGTAGTACAAGTCATGTACTTTAACGTGGTGCAAAGGTTTAGTGTTGAAATAGTGCGTGATCAACTTAAATTAAGTCTCCAAAGTTTGAATTAAGATTCAAAATCCAATTAGGACTTGTAAACTCAGTTTGGATTTTTGACGCTAGTTTTCTGCTAATCCATCCATCCGATGACCATGAGCCCTCAATAAGGTTTGTAGAGTTAGCTGAGATGAACAATTTTCATTAAGGTTGTTACACCCAGAGCTACACGGAAATAGCCACAAACTCAATCCGAATCAGGTCACGTGAGCACGCGATAGCCGTTCGACAAAATGCTTCAATGGGTTGCCATGCTCTCACCCACGCGTCCGCGCGTGACCACCGCCTTAGTGCATCGACTTACCGCGCCAGCTGGCTTTTGCCACACGCCCGCACTGCCTTGGCCTGTCCCCACGCCCCCGACCAGTGCCGTGCCCACCAAGATGCCGCGCAGCACGCGTCACCCGAGCTCGGGCCGTGGCCAGCTTCCCTCGCCGCGCTGTTCTTGCACCGCCTCACCATGCCCCACTACCGCGTGCCCTCATCTTCGCCCGGTTGGAACCTCCCCTAGACCGCCGTCTCGCCCTGCCTTCAATGCGAAGCAAACCTCAGCCCTGACGTAACCCAAGCCCCGCCATGGCTATAAAAGACGATGCCACCGCCGTGGATGCCCATCACCTCTCTCCAAAATTTGCGATGCACAAACTAGCTCCGTCCAATTCCTTGCACCCAATGGTGCCCAAGATCTCTAGCTAGCCCTCGGAAGAGATCCCAACGAGAACCATCCACCAGGGAGAACACACGAAGCATCACCGTCGCCGCCGGTCGCCATTGTCGCCGAACTGAGCTCATCCATGAACCACTCCTATCTCTTCCCTTTCCCTTTGATCTTCTCGGTGTTTTTGCTCCCCGTTGATTCCTCGGCCTCGCCTGCGAAACCGGTTCTCTGGAGGATCATCCAATCGCCGGGAACGCCGACGTTGCTGCTATCCATGCCACCGCCCACGTCCGTGCATGTGGCCAGACTTACTCAAGCCACCTCCGCCCTGACCAACACCACAGATACATCCGTTGTAAGGCCTTATAGCTCACTCATTCTTCGTTTAGCTCGATTAGGGCCTTGTCTCGTCGGAACATCGCCGGCCGCCATCACGCCGCCACCACCGCGGGCATAGCACAGGCAACCACGCCTGGCCATTGCCGCTGCTGTCCCGATGCACGTAGCTGCTGCTCTTGGCCGCGCGACCGCCTCTCGATGCTGCTGCGCACCCGCACGCGCGCCGGAGCTCTCCCAAGCCGGAATCGGCGCCGGCCGGCCACCCCCATGCAGTGCTCTGCTCTGGAGTCCTTCGAGGACTGGGGAATGAGAAAGGGAAGGATTAGAGGGCGTTAGATGCGAAAGGAATGACTCATGTGAATAGTATGTATAGTTGCGACAGAGTTAGTCAGAACATCAGGGTCTTCTTTGTAAAATGAGCAGCCCGCCTTGGACTCTCCGTGCTGGGCCATCCTGCTACTATGCGCGGGCTGGTTTCCTTCCGCGCGTGGGCCGGTTTGGGCCAACACCGGCCTGCGAAACCATTTTCCATTTTTCGTGCTTTATTCTTTTTAGTTAAAAACTGAGAACTTGTAAAATCCATAATAAATCAAATAAAAATCAAAAAATATGAAACCAAGTTTTATGAACTCTACACAACTAGTACTACACAATGAATACATAAAATCACATGCTTTAGTACAAAATGATTGCTATAGGTATAAATCTATGTTTGCCTAGAATTTAATGTGTTTAAATTATAGAGAATGTTTCTGTGCTCCAAAAATTATAAAATTTTTATGGTAGCTTACCCATATTGAATATGACTTTTAATAAAAATTTCATGACCATTAGATGCTGTATGATGAAGTTATAGTTTATCATGTGATAATGTGTGTTAATTGCTTTATAAATAGTTAAAGGAAATTAAAGTCAAGTAAAGTTACAAGGGATCATCTACTAAGCCCACACTAATGTGACATGTATACTTCAACCATTCATGCACCTCTACATGTCCTACTTAGCTCCTAGTATGAGGTGCTTAGTTTATCATGATAAGGTTACGTGCAAATGTTCATAGTTTAGCTGTAAATAGTGCCAATAACTCTACTAACATGTCTTCTTAAGTCATAATTATTCCATATATAACCTAAGTAACACTATTTATGTGTATGCTATCAAAAGGGAACAACACATAACCAACATCAACATGGCAATAATCATAACTTTGCAATTGAAGTATATGTGACACATGATAATTCTATATTTCATTATCTTATGTAACACTATAATGATATTAAGTGTTCATTGGTTACTACAACAGTAATACTACCGCTAGGTCACATATTTTGTATTTTTACTTTCCTTTAATTTCCTTTAACTATTTATAAAGCAATTAACACACATTATCACATGATAAACTATAACTTCATCATACAGCATCTAATGGTCATGAAATTTTTATTAAAAGTCATATTCAATATGGGTAAGCTACCATAAAAATTTTATAATTTTTGGAGCACAGAAACATTCTCTATAATTTAAACACATTAAATTCTAGGCAAACATAGATTTATACCTATAGCAATCATTTTGTACTAAAGCATGTGATTTTATGTATTCATTGTGTAGTACTAGTTGTGTAGAGTTCATAAAACTTGGTTTCATATTTTTTGATTTTTATTTGATTTATTATGGATTTTACAAGTTCTCAGTTTTTAACTAAAAAGAATAAAGCACGAAAAATGGAAAATGGTTTCGCAGGCCGGTGTTGGCCCAAACCGGCCCACGCGCGGAAGGAAACCAGCCCGCGCATAGTAGCAGGATGGCCCAGCACGGAGAGTCCAAGGCGGGCTGCTCATTTTACAAAGAAGACCCTGATGTTCTGACTAACTCTGTCGCAACTATACATACTATTCACATGAGTCATTCCTTTCGCATCTAACGCCCTCTAATCCTTCCCTTTCTCATTCCCCAGTCCTCGAAGGACTCCAGAGCAGAGCACTGCATGGGGGTGGCCGGCCGGCGCCGATTCCGGCTTGGGAGAGCTCCGGCGCGCGTGCGGGTGCGCAGCAGCATCGAGAGGCGGTCGCGCGGCCAAGAGCAGCAGCTACGTGCATCGGGACAGCAGCGGCAATGGCCAGGCGTGGTTGCCTGTGCTATGCCCGCGGTGGTGGCGGCGTGATGGCGGCCGGCGATGTTCCGACGAGACAAGGCCCTAATCGAGCTAAACGAAGAATGAGTGAGCTATAAGGCCTTACAACGGATGTATCTGTGGTGTTGGTCAGGGCGGAGGTGGCTTGAGTAAGTCTGGCCACATGCACGGACGTGGGCGGTGGCATGGATAGCAGCAACGTCGGCGTTCCCGGCGATTGGATGATCCTCCAGAGAACCGGTTTCGCAGGCGAGGCCGAGGAATCAACGGGGAGCAAAAACACCGAGAAGATCAAAGGGAAAGGGAAGAGATAGGAGTGGTTCATGGATGAGCTCAGTTCGGCGACAATGGCGACCGGCGGCGACGGTGATGCTTCGTGTGTTCTCCCTGGTGGATGGTTCTCGTTGGGATCTCTTCCGAGGGCTAGCTAGAGATCTTGGGCACCATTGGGTGCAAGGAATTGGACGGAGCTAGTTTGTGCATCGCAAATTTTGGAGAGAGGTGATGGGCATCCACGGCGGTGGCATCGTCTTTTATAGCCATGGCGGGGCTTGGGTTACGTCAGGGCTGAGGTTTGCTTCGCATTGAAGGCAGGGCGAGACGGCGGTCTAGGGGAGGTTCCAACCGGGCGAAGATGAGGGCACGCGGTAGTGGGGCATGGTGAGGCGGTGCAAGAACAGCGCGGCGAGGGAAGCTGGCCACGGCCCGAGCTCGGGTGACGCGTGCTGCGCGGCATCTTGGTGGGCACGGCACTGGTCGGGGGCGTGGGGACAGGCCAAGGCAGTGCGGGCGTGTGGCAAAAGCCAGCTGGCGCGGTAAGTCGATGCACTAAGGCGGTGGTCACGCGCGGACGCGTGGGTGAGAGCATGGCAACCCATTGAAGCATTTTGTCGAACGGCTATCGCGTGCTCACGTGACCTGATTCGGATTGAGTTTGTGGCTATTTCCGTGTAGCTCTGGGTGTAACAACCTTAATGAAAATTGTTCATCTCAGCTAACTCTACAAACCTTATTGAGGGCTCATGGTCATCGGATGGATGGATTAGCAGAAAACTAGCGTCAAAAATCCAAACTGAGTTTACAAGTCCTAATTGGATTTTGAATCTTAATTCAAACTTTGGAGACTTAATTTAAGTTGATCACGCACTATTTCAACACTAAACCTTTGCACCACGTTAAAGTACATGACTTGTACTACTTTTCATATGTTGATGAAATTTGAAGTATTTACTAATTTATTCGTTTAATTTGCCTCACAAAAAGCTATTAGCTATTTTATTCAAACTTGGGATTTCAACTTGTTCAACCATTTTCCTAACGAATTTTAGTTTGATCCCTAAATGAAACTTGTTTAGCAACTTAATTAGGACATTCTTAGTCACATGGTTGACTTTGGCCAAACACCTGATTACACTTATTGATTTAATAAATCTAGTTTAAAGCTTGTAAGCTTTATCATTTCATGTGACTAGTTTATCCTTTCTCCTTCTTTTCTTCTACTTTTATGTGAATGATGACTTGAGGTTTGTATATCATGTATTGGTGATTTGGATTACTTTTATGTTTTTGGTTATTAATAATAGTTAATAATTATTTAATTACCTTTGTCATCAAAATAGAGTTTGACTTAGTTTTGAAAGAGTTGGATTTCTACTAAAGGAGGTTGACCACTACACTCCTAACACCATATGTGCTTAATTACTTAGTTACTTCACTTAACTTTGTGGTTCCACTAGATTAAGTTGCCTAGGGTCTCATCCATGGTGATAAAAACATCGCTTAATTGTGTGTTGACCGGTGTTGATTTATTTGTCTTTGTGAGTTAGGGTTTTCTTTATGACACCTAGGAATGAGTTGCCCAACTCACTTTGCTCTAATTACTAAATTTGTTTTTGTTCCTTCGTATTTTTTAGCTCCTTTATACTCTAATCTTACCTTAACCAATCATTAACCTAGTAATGATTTTATTTTTAGTGTTAACAGCCTTACTAACACCTGGGGTGTGACATGCATCCTTGTTTGGTGGGGCTGCTCCACCCGCTCCGGTGCTGGAGCCGCACACGGATCTGGTGCGGGAGCCGCACCAAATGGTTTTACCCTTGCATGGAGATCTTTGAACTAGGATATGAGATTTGGTAAAACATGATAAAAGGGAATAATACATGGAAAGGATTTTGATGAACTTAACCTTGATGAGCTGGTCACCTTGTGTCACCAAGCTCAATCTTGTGATCTAGACCTTCTTGCATCCAAGTGGGGGAGGAGAATTTGAGAAGGATTGAGATTTCCTTGCATTAGACATACATGCATATTAGAGAGAAATTCAAGATTGCCATGAGATGAGAGATTAGGGAATGAGTAGAGCTTACACTTGAGATTGATTTAGCACTAACAACCTTCATCTTCCATCACATGCAAGATGAAACCAAAGATCAAAGTTGGAATTTGCAATCTGAGAAAGGAAAAGGAGGAATTTCTTGAGCTCACTCTTGTGATGAAGAGGGAGAGGAGAAGGAGGGTAAACTTCAGCTTCTTATCTTGTTTATATTGGCTTTGCCCTTGGCTTGAATCTCTTCTCCTATTCTTCTTTCTTCATTTCTTGTTTCTTCTCTTTCTCACTCTAGTTCTTGGTCTTTCCTTTCTTGAGAGAGAAGGGGAGGGATGAATGTGGGAGAGAGATAAGAGGAGGGGATAGGGTCTAGTGACTTGAAGGTGTTAAGGTCGAGCTAACATGTGGGGCCATGGGAAGAGAGAGGAGGACAGATCATCCAAGTGCATGTTTGCTACATAAGTGTTCTAGTGGACAGTCCTACAGAGTAGGTGGACAGTCCGGCAGAACCTTGTTTACTCTATCATGTTGACTGGTCAACTGGGGTTTGACCTGATCTCTGGAACAGTCCGAGGGCATTTTACAACAGTCCGAGTGAACATCAAAAGATCAGAGTTTTGTGATTAAGATGGAGGGATCGAGGTTGGGGGTTGAGCATTACTCATAAGAGTTTGTAGATACCATTTGAGCTTAGAGAGAACATTTCAGGTGATATCTCCGGAATTTTGGTTTAGCTTAATCGATCGGGTTGACTTGAGTTGACTTGGGTGGATTGGAGGCGTCTACAAATATCGGCCCTGTTCTACTGGTGGTTTTTTCGGCTGATTCCCCGCTGATTCAACAGTGTTCTGTGAGAGAATAAGCTGAAGTACGACTGATAAGCCGGCTGAAAAGGCAAAAGAACAGGGCCATGATTAGCTAACCTAGGGTCTTCGTCATCGAAAACTAGGGTTGGATGACATCCATCTGGTTGACGAGGGTATTCATTGCAGGAGAGGAACAAAAGAGAGATGCCATGGCGCATGATCAACATGAGGCTTGTAATCCAGGAGGAATACGGGTGATTGACAGGGGTTCACGTCACGGACCAAGGAAGTAATGGATAGGAGTTAGAGCCTCCAAGAGGGTTTTTCGAAAAGCTTGAATTTGGAACGACCGTCAGGTCATGACGAGGGGCGGAGCCACACCGTTCAAGCATTGCTGTCATCTCACAGCAATAAATTTGGACAAATTGCCTTGTAAACACTGCTCGTGCAAGAGACGATCCTATGATTTTTAGTAAGATTATTACACTATAATATCAATGACTCTTTTTTTTTTTGCATCCACCCCTAGTCGTGACAGTAACAACCTAACCTGGCCGGCCACGTGATGGTAGTATCGTTGCTATATATGGGATATGCCATAGGCCACGTGTCACGTGACGTCATGCCGCTCATAGTCATACATATACGTACACTCATGTCTATACGTACTATACATATACCATATCTCAGTAAGCACCTACGAAGGATTGAGCTTGAACCAACGGATCTCGAGATTGACGCGATACATGATACACCAGCTAGTTGGAGGATCAAGGGCGGCGAACCGAACCTAAGCTAGCGGAACGGGAACGAGATCGAATCAGCTGACGATCATTCTGAGTTGAGTTTGTGCATGCATGATATGCATGCTTCGTTCAATCAAACATATTGCTCGCTCCTACCGTCGTTTTTTGTGCCTGACATATATATATATAGTAGTACGGTGTTGGATTGCGCTGCGATCGACAGCGCATCGGCAGCGGCTCCTCTCTTCTCCAGCCTTTTCCGCTTTGGCAACTGGTTCAGTTCAGTTTCAATCAGGTCCATGCCGTATCTGCAGTGGCGGATCCAAAAGGTATTCCCAGTATTCCCGGAAATACCCAACTATTTTGGTACACTTATATATACATGTGTATATACTTATATATGTATATGTATAATGCCATATTTTGTAGTATTTTCATTCATTGCAGCCCAAAACAGTAAAAAAACGACCTCTTGGTCTTGCTCCGCCATATTATGTAGTATTTTCACTCATTGTAGTCTAAAAACAGTTGATTTTTTTTTTGTTGATGTGGAAATAGGAATACCCAAGTTTGAAATCCTGGCTCCGCCACTGCGTATCTGCTGCTAAAGCAAAATGCATTCGGGGGGGGGGCGGGGTGGGGGGTGTCCGATCCCTTCCTTTTCTGCGCTGCTGCTGCCTGCTGCATGCACCTGTCGCTTTTTTTTTTCATCATCAAGATAAAGCACCCCGCAAGCAGCTTCCACAGTGTGCACTTGTTGAGTTAAATAAAGAAACATTATTTATCCGTCCCACCGCTCTACGTACTAGTTTGCCAGGCATCTTCCCTAAAACAAAAAGGAAAACACCCGTCCCAGTTCGTGCCGTTCGATGCTGCTTGTAATAGCTTTTTTTTGTGTCATTGTGTATGTATATACGTACCTGTATATATATATATTTATTTATATTTATATATATCGGCCGTGGACGGATTATGGAGGGCATCTTGTTCTGACGGGGCGACGAATGTCCGTCGCCGGCCACCCGTTCACAAATCACAACAAAGGTCGTAGTTAGGTACTCCCTCCGTCTCAAATTATAACTCATTCCAAGAATATTGGAGAGTCAAAGTTTTTTAAGTTTGACTAAATTTATATAATAAAATAATAATATTTATGATACCAACTAAGTATCATTAGATTCTTCATTAGTTATATTTTCATATAGTATACCTATTTGATGTCATAAATCTTTGTATTTCCTTCTATAATTTTGGTCAAACTTGAGATGTTTTGACTCTACAAGATTCTTGGAATGACTTATAATTTGGAACGGAGGGAGTACTACTCACTACTCACGCACGCACGCAGCGAGATTAGGGCAACGTTGGTGGTTTTTGGTCCACTAGCCGGTGCATCCCCGCACAAGAATCATTCCGACCTGCTGAGCTAGTCCTACTCCTAGGTGAGGTCAGGAACGATCGGGGTCCCGGCCCGGCCCGGCCCGGCCCTCGATCGCAGGCAGCACAGGCACAGGCACATGACGCGCGCGGACCGCGGACACACCCCTAGCACTCCAGGATACTAGCTACAGGAGATACTATTGATTGGGCAGCAGCGTAGGGCCTGCTGCCTCCCTCTTTGCTTCTCTGTTTTTCTTTGTCCGATTGCCCATCGGCCTAACCTACGACGACGAACCAAACCCAAACCCAGATACAGTTTATTTATTATTTAAACCCAAGAGAATGTTTGTATAGCAGCCGAGGACAATGCAAAATTGAACTTTGATGAAACGGAGGTTCGTTGTTGTTTGGATTGGATGGCAGCCATGCCAAAATATACATGACTCTTGTACAAGGCAGGCAGGCCATATATAGATAGAGGACGGAGCTAGCTCACCGTACGTACCTGCTTTGAGGACGCGAGGAGGGAAGAAAGGTGAGGATGATGCGGCCGGCAAGAGGAGCTGCATGCTGCCGCCGCCGCCTCTGCGCCCCTCGATCGTTGCAATCGCAATGCAGGCACGCACCGGCCGGCTCCGGCTCCGGCGGCGGCACGGCCGGCGACGGGCCCGCGAGACGATAAGGATGGATGGATGTTTGCGCGAGGCAAACACACAGAAACGCCCCCAGGAGCGAGGTCAGTTAAAAGGCAAAAAAACGCGTGCTAGCTAGCTATTAATAGGCGGAGCAAGTATATATGGCAACTAATCATTTTCATTCAATTTCATTGGGAGCCAGCGAGGAGAGGATAGAGGATACTCCTATGTGTGGGCAGCTAAGCTAGCTAGCGTAGCGTGTATATATAGCACGAGTCAAGAGGAGACGAAACAAGGTGGCCAAGGGGTGTGTCCGCGGTCCGCGCGCGTCATGTGCCTGTGCCTGTGCTGCCTGCGATCGAGGGCCGGGCCGGGCGGGCCGGGACCCCGATCGTTCCTGACCTCACCTAGGAGTAGGACTAGCTCAGCAGGTCGGAATGATTCTTGTGCGGGGATGCACCGGCTAGTGGACCAAAAACCACCAACGTTGCCCTAATCTCGCTGCGGTGCGTGCGTGAGTAGTGAGTAGTACTCCCTCCGTTCCAAATTATAAGTCATTCAAGAATCTTGTAGAGTCAAAACATCTCAAGTTTGACCAAAATTATAGAAGGAAATACAAAGATTTATGACATCAAATAGGTATACTATATGAAAATATAACTAATGAAGAATCTAATGATACTTAGTTGGTATCATAAATATTATTATTTTATTATATAAATTTAGTCAAACTTAAAAAACTTTGACTCTCCCAATATCTTGGAATGAGTTATAATTTGAGACGGAGGGAGTACCTAACTACGACCTTTGTTGTGATTTGTGAACGGGTGGCCGGCGACGGACATTCGTCGCCCCGTCAGAACAAGATGCCCTCCATAATCCGTCCACGGCCGATATATATAAATATAAATAAATATATATATACAGGTACGTATATACATACACAATGACACAAAAAAAAGCTATTACAAGCAGCATCGAACGGCACGAACTGGGACGGGTGTTTTCCTTTTTGTTTTAGGGAAGATGCCTGGCAAACTAGTACGTAGAGCGGTGGGGACGGATAAATAATGTTTCTTTATTTAACTCAACAAGTGCACACTGTGGAAGCTGCCTTGCGGGGTGCTTTATCTTGATGATGAAAAAAAAAAGCGACAGGTGCATGCAGCAGGCAGCAGCAGCGCAGAAAAGGAAGGGATCGGACACCCCCCACCCCGCCCCCCCCGAATGCATTTTGCTTTAGCAGCAGATACGCAGTGGCGGAGCCAGGATTTCAAACTTGGGTATTCCTATTTCCACATCAACAAAAAAAAATCAACTGTTTTTAGACTACAATGAGTGAAAATACTACATAATATGGCGGAGCAAGACCAAGAGGTCGTTTTTTACTGTTTTGGGCTGCAATGAATGAAAATACTACAAAATATGGCATTATACATATACATATATAAGTATATACACATGTATATATAAGTGTACCAAAATAGTTGGGTATTTCCGGGAATACTGGGAATACCTTTTGGATCCGCCACTGCAGATACGGCATGGACCTGATTGAAACTGAACTGAACCAGTTGCCAAAGCGGAAAAGGCTGGAGAAGAGAGGAGCCGCTGCCGATGCGCTGTCGATCGCAGCGCAATCCAACACCGTACTACTATATATATATATGTCAGGCACAAAAAACGACGGTAGGAGCGAGCAATATGTTTGATTGAACGAAGCATGCATATCATGCATGCACAAACTCAACTCAGAATGATCGTCAGCTGATTCGATCTCGTTCCCGTTCCGCTAGCTTAGGTTCGGTTCGCCGCCCTTGATCCTCCAACTAGCTGGTGTATCATGTATCGCGTCAATCTCGAGATCCGTTGGTTCAAGCTCAATCCTTCGTAGGTGCTTACTGAGATATGGTATATGTATAGTACGTATAGACATGAGTGTACGTATATGTATGACTATGAGCGGCATGACGTCACGTGACACGTGGCCTATGGCATATCCCATATATAGCAACGATACTACCATCACGTGGCCGGCCAGGTTAGGTTGTTACTGTCACGACTAGGGGTGGATGCAAAAAAAAAAAGAGTCATTGATATTATAGTGTAATAATCTTACTAAAAATCATAGGATCGTCTCTTGCACGAGCAGTGTTTACAAGGCAATTTGTCCAAATTTATTGCTGTGAGATGACAGCAATGCTTGAACGGTGTGGCTCCGCCCCTCGTCATGACCTGACGGTCGTTCCAAATTCAAGCTTTTCGAAAAAACCCTCTTGGAGGCTCTAACTCCTATCCATTACTTCCTTGGTCCGTGACGTGAACCCCTGTCAATCACCCGTATTCCTCCTGGATTACAAGCCTCATGTTGATCATGCGCCATGGCATCTCTCTTTTGTTCCTCTCCTGCAATGAATACCCTCGTCAACCAGATGGATGTCATCCAACCCTAGTTTTCGATGACGAAGACCCTAGGTTAGCTAATCATGGCCCTGTTCTTTTGCCTTTTCAGCCGGCTTATCAGTCGTACTTCAGCTTATTCTCTCACAGAACACTGTTGAATCAGCGGGAATCAGCCGAAAAACCACCAGTAGAACAGGGCCGATATTTGTAGACGCCTCCAATCCACCCAAGTCAACTCAAGTCAACCCGATCGATTAAGCTAAACCAAAATTCCGGAGATATCACCTGAAATGTTCTCTCTAAGCTCAAATGGTATCTACAAACTCTTATGAGTAATGCTCAACCCCCAACCTCGATCCCTCCATCTTAATCACAAAACTCTGATCTTTTGATGTTCACTCGGACTGTTGTAAAATGCCCTCGGACTGTTCCAGAGATCAGGTCAAACCCCAGTTGACCAGTCAACATGATAGAGTAAACAAGGTTCTGCCGGACTGTCCACCTACTCTGTAGGACTGTCCACTAGAACACTTATGTAGCAAACATGCACTTGGATGATCTGTCCTCCTCTCTCTTCCCATGGCCCCACATGTTAGCTCGACCTTAACACCTTCAAGTCACTAGACCCTATCCCCTCCTCTTATCTCTCTCCCACATTCATCCCTCCCCTTCTCTCTCAAGAAAGGAAAGACCAAGAACTAGAGTGAGAAAGAGAAGAAACAAGAAATGAAGAAAGAAGAATAGGAGAAGAGATTCAAGCCAAGGGCAAAGCCAATATAAACAAGATAAGAAGCTGAAGTTTACCCTCCTTCTCCTCTCCCTCTTCATCACAAGAGTGAGCTCAAGAAATTCCTCCTTTTCCTTTCTCAGATTGCAAATTCCAACTTTGATCTTTGGTTTCATCTTGCATGTGATGGAAGATGAAGGTTGTTAGTGCTAAATCAATCTCAAGTGTAAGCTCTACTCATTCCCTAATCTCTCATCTCATGGCAATCTTGAATTTCTCTCTAATATGCATGTATGTCTAATGCAAGGAAATCTCAATCCTTCTCAAATTCTCCTCCCCCACTTGGATGCAAGAAGGTCTAGATCACAAGATTGAGCTTGGTGACACAAGGTGACCAGCTCATCAAGGTTAAGTTCATCAAAATCCTTTCCATGTATTATTCCCTTTTATCATGTTTTACCAAATCTCATATCCTAGTTCAAAGATCTCCATGCAAGGGTATAAACCATTTGGTGCGGCTCCCGCACCAGATCCGTGTGCGGCTCCAGCACCGGAGCGGGTGGAGCAGCCCCACCAAACAAGGATGCATGTCACACCCCAGGTGTTAGTAAGGCTGTTAACACTAAAAATAAAATCATTACTAGGTTAATGATTGGTTAAGGTAAGATTAGAGTATAAAGGAGCTAAAAAATACGAAGGAACAAAAACAAATTTAGTAATTAGAGCAAGTGAGTTGGGCAACTCATTCCTAGGTGTCATAAAGAAAACCCTAACTCACAAAGACAAATAAAATCAACACCGGTCAACACACAATTAAGCGATGTTTTTATCACCATGGATGAGACCCTAGGCAACTTAATCTAGTGGAACCACAAAGTTAAGTGAAGTAACTAAGTAATTAAGCACATATGGTGTTAGGAGTGTAGTGGTCAACCTCCTTTAGTAGAAATCCAACTCTTTCAAAACTAAGTCAAACTCTATTTTGATGACAAAGGTAATTAAATAATTATTAACTATTATAATAACCAAAAACATAAAAGTAATCCAAATCACCAATACATGATATACAAACCTCAAGTCATCATTCACATAAAAGTAGAAGAAAAGAAGGAGAAAGGATAAACTAGTCACATGAAATGATAAAGCTTACAAGCTTTAAACTAGATTTATTAAATCAATAAGTGTAATCAGGTGTTTGGCCAAAGTCAACCATGTGACTAAGAATGTCCTAATTAAGTTGCTAAACAAGTTTCATTTAGGGATCAAACTAAAATTCGTTAGGAAAATGGTTGAACAAGTTGAAATCCCAAGTTTGAATAAAATAGCTAATAGCTTTTTGTGAGGCAAATTAAACGAATAAATTAGTAAATACTTCAAATTTCATCAAC
>JAHUYU010003580.1:0-19307 GCA_030439765.1 Tripidium arundinaceum | reverse complement strand
CTGCAGTCTAGCTTTGCTAGAGATGAAATAAACAAGGCATTCTGCTTTCGAATACACCAACGACGAAACTTGCAAAACCCCCCTTTTGCTTTCAATCGCAAACGTCTAATTAATTTCCCAGCCCTCAGCTCCGTCGTCGCTTTTGCGGTCTTCACCTGATCTTCTGTCAACGAAGAAAGCAAGCCACTAAACCTGGTGGTCTTTTAGTCCAAGCTACTCCTATAGGTCCGTCAGCGCGCGTACAGGTGTCTTAATGTGGTGCACTAGTCGCAACCGTTTTCGCTTTCGTCGTCGAGTCCAAGCTCGCCACCTGGGCCGTGAGTACATCAGCATGCAGGGACAGAAAGGGGTCGGTCAAGTACTGGCTGAAAACAATATGTAGTGAATAATAATGGAGCTAGGGACAGCATCTGGAAAAGAAGTGATAATGAAGGAATACTACAAAAGCGCGCGTAACTCTTACAAAAGATGCAAATTATGAGATTTGAGCGATAGTTGCTCGTGCGCTTCGAATTATTACATATACGGGTGTTTAACGTTTGTCTAGCTTTGGGCATAAATGCGCTGTCTCTCGCTGTCCAGAATCCTGAAGCTAGTGATCAGCATGGCTGTCATCAGCTTTGATTCGATCGATAGAAAAATATGTGAACACAAGGTTACAAGGTTGATACGTGGCCGTATGGTTCAACGTGTGATGAGTGATTGTCAACGAGTGATACGCTTCGGGTTGAGTTGTTTGAACTAATCGTGGCGTGAATTGGGTCGTGCAACATATCTCTTGGTTTGTGGTGCGCAGGTGTGGAGCTCATAGGCGGTGATCGACGACGAAAGTGAAGGTCATGCATGTTCGTACCGATGGACCGGGAGCGGCGAAGAACGGATGCTGGGCTTGGACCAAGAGACCAGAGAGGCCGGGTGATCAACTGCGGTGGCTGACACCTGGGGACATCGACAAGCGCAAGTGTACGTGTAGGAGTGACCGTGTTGACCGAATCAAGACGGCGGACGGGCAAGTCAAGCGGAGGCTCTGGAAGACTTGACACGTGTTGAGCGATTCGGTGGGTTGAGCCTCAAAACCACCGGCGGACGGTTTTCAGGTTTGGGCCTCAAAACCCGGGTACGGTTCCGGCAAGAATTGGAGGCAGCACGTGGCGTTATCGTGAGACTTGCGTCAAGACAAAGCTAAGTCATGAAAGGCGCGTGGCCGTCGGATCAGCAAATCTTAGAGTCAGACCATAATGCGCTTCGGGTTAGGTGGTTCGCTCAAAATAGTTAGGGGTAATTTGGGAATGTGTAATAGCCTCAAATAAGAGAGGGGTGCCCCAAACACCTCTCACCTCTTAGCATTTCTTTTTCTCCTCTCTAGGTTTTCCCCCTCCCTTAGTCCTGCTTAGAGGTCCATAGATTATCCACCTCGTGTCCGTGTAGTTGTGTTTGTGTGCGTGTGAAGTGAACATGCGGAAAGCTGGCCCTTTGCCGTCTTTTTGCGAGCCAGGGAACGTGAGCGACACATACAACGATTTGAGAGGGACGCGGGACCCGCATCCATCCGTTTCTTGGTGTGGACGAGGGACACCGATCGAGCGACCGCTGGGAGCCTCCTCGCAGTGTCGCACAGAGACTGCCCGGCCCCGGCCCCGGCCCGTTCTTGTCGTCCTCGCCCATGACTCCATGTCGTCCGATCCCATTCGCACCTGCCGGCTCGCTCCCGCGCCCGCGCATCGCGACCGAGCCAACCACAGCGTTTCCTTCTTCCTCACGAGTCACGACCCCGTTCTCCTGCAAGGCTGCAACTATATATCTCACCGTGTCTCGCTACATGTTCACCCAGTGCTCCCCTTGATGATTTTTTGGTTGGGATGACTTCGAAGATAGTCACGACAAGATTGTCATTGTTGGCATTGATTTCATGGATGAAGATCAATTTACGGCTATTATCTATAAGCGGAGGAGTGCTTATTGGCAGTCCTTACAAGGACAGTAACTTCAGGTTATCGACCTTATCATTAACAGTTCACTACTACATAAATGATTTTAGTAGGCAGTGCCCAAACATTAACGGAAGCGGGCACAAAATCCAACTGCCTCCTAAAATGCTAGGCTATTAACGGAGGCGGTCATGTTTGCCCACCTCATAAAATCGATTTACGGAGACGGGCGCATTAAGACATCCGCCTCAAAAAATAGCCTATTTTCTGAGGCGGTCGTCTTAAGGTGCCCGCCTCCGTAAATCTATTTTCGGAGGCGGGCACACTACAAGGCCCGCCTCTGAAAAAGGCCGAGGCCCAACAGGCCCAGGGAGGCTCGATAGCCGTCTTCGATATAAATACAGGAAGTTAGGGTTTCTTCCTTCACTTACTCAAATGAGCACACCTCTCTCTTCCTCTCCCTCTCCCTCCGAGCGGCATGGCGCTCCCAGTGGCCCTCTCCCTCCGAGTGGCGCTCCTAGGCCCTCTCCCGTCCTCCCTCCCTCCCAGATCCGACGGGTCACGGGCCTCCTCCTCCCTCCGGCGGCCTCCCCTCTCCCTCTGGCGGCGCAGCTCCCTCCCTCCTAGATCCGGTGGGTGGTGGCCTCCCCCTCCATCCTGAGGCCGCCCCTCTCCCTCCGGTGGCGCAGCTCCCTCCCGAACCCGTCGAGGGAGGCGCAGGGAGCAGTAGCAGCGGCCGGCGAGTAGCAGCAGCGGGCGGGCCGGCGGCGCAGGGTGCCACCTCCTCCAGGCGGATCCGCACCCCTTCTCCACCCCGACGGCGATGGATCCGCGCCCCTTCCCCACCACGAAGCTCCCGCGGCGCGGATCTTCTCCCGAAGCTCCTGGCGGGTTTCCGGCGGCGGTGCGTCCTCCGGCGCGTCGGGGCTCGCGGATCCGGTGCTGGGAGCCGGCGGGCTCGAAAATGCGCTTGCCGGTGGGCTTATGCCTTTTTTATTTTTTTAATCCATTTTCACAAGCGGGCACGGGATGACGCCCGCCTCCGTTAATCGATTAACCGAGGCGGGCAATTCAACCGCCTCTGTTGGTCATGATTAACTGTGACCATTGATTGGAGGTGGTTGCTTTGCTTGCCTCCGTTAATCATTTTTGCCCGCCTCCAATAAGATTTGTGTAATAGTGGTTGCTTTAGCGTGTACGTACGTACGTGTGTAACGACGTCGTTGCTCCAAGGTTTGAACCTGCGTTGCCTCGCCGCATGCAATGCACGAAAGGTGCAGGAGAAATTTGTCACATGCGTGACGTGTGCCCCTCCGCGGCCTCGCAATTGATTCGTAGCTAGCAGCAATGACGGAGCTAAAGGTCGGTTAAAGTGGGCTGTGGCCCCCCCTTGGCTCAGGAAAAAAAATAGCGATTCAATGATATGAGTGATTAAGTCAAACCAATTGTAATTAATTCTATCTATATAATACCATCTTTAGTATATCCACCAATTATATTATGATTTCTATGGACTTTTGTACATGTTGATTCAGAGTACTGAATAAAATGGCCCCCTATGTTTTGCAGCGAGCTCCGGCACTGGCTAGCAGTACATCAGCCAGCAGGTCGAGCCAAGCACCGTACTGTACGTCGCACACGTACATGCACGCACGCGGCCACCGATCCGCCACAGCACCTCACTGTGTCGCGCGCGCCGAGGTGGCGCGCCCGGGCGCCGGGAGCTTCCGGCGAGCCGCCACGCGGGCGACCTCGCGGCCCCAGTTGACAGTCTACTGCTAGTGCGTCCGGGAGATGGTGCTCGCGCCGCGGCGTCGAACGGGAGAGCCGGCACGTGTGCACGCGTCGCGGACCATTCCTTCGTGGCTAAGCTACAACGGGCGCCCGGGGCGTTTCGTGGGGTCCCCCTCACGTCGCACCACCACACCAGCCAGCCTTAGCGGGCACACGAGAAAAGCGCGGCGCGCCCGACCGCACCGGTGTTCGTTCCTCGATGACCACATATCGTGAGCCGTCGGTTGGTGATGCCCAAATCATCCTCTGCCGTCGGATGGAGCGAGCGGGGCGGATAAGCAGACGCGAATATACTAGCGGGCGGCTGAATCTTTGGTTGCCACGAGTAAAGCGGGTCTGTGGAAAAAGGAGGGCTAACAGCCAGCCACCCGGGACGGGAAGGGAAGGAAGACACCCCACGTAACGGTGGGCCACTTCAGCGACGGGGCCCACCTCGCCAGGCTCGGGGTCTCCGATTTTCCTCTATAAATAGCGAGCGTATCCTCATCGTTCCTCCCTTTTCCCCTCCTAAGCCTGTTGTACAAATTTGTACATAGTCATTGAATTGAGGTTTAGAGGTGGGGTTACATATAGAAAAATAAGGATGAGAAATCACTCCTATCATATATTTCTAGATCCACTGCTACCTTTGGTCCGTCATGTTGGATACTTGAATTTTCTCTGTGCAACCACTATTACACAAATCTTATTGGAGGCGGGCAAAAATGATTAACGGAGGCAAGCAAAGCAACCACCTCCAATCAATGGTCACAGTTAATCATGACCAACAGAGGCGGTTGAATTGCCCGCCTCGGTTAATCGATTAACGGAGGCGGGCGTCATCCCGTGCCCGCTTGTGAAAATGGATTAAAAAAATAAAAAAGGCATAAGCCCACCGGCAAGCGCATTTTCGAGCCCGCCGGCTCCCAGCACCGGATCCGCGAGCCCCGACGCGCCGGAGGACGCACCGCCGCCGGAAACCCGCCAGGAGCTTCGGGAGAAGATCCGCGCCGCGGGAGCTTCGTGGTGGGGAAGGGGCGCGGATCCATCGCCGTCGGGGTGGAGAAGGGGTGCGGATCCGCCTGGAGGAGGTGGCACCCTGCGCCGCCGGCCCGCCCGCTGCTGCTACTCGCCGGCCGCTGCTACTGCTCCCTGCGCCTCCCTCGACGGGTTCGGGAGGGAGCTGCGCCACCGGAGGGAGAGGGGCGGCCTCAGGATGGAGGGGGAGGCCACCACCCACCGGATCTAGGAGGGAGGGAGCTGCGCCGCCAGAGGGAGAGGGGAGGCCGCCGGAGGGAGGAGGAGGCCCGTGACCCGTCGGATCTGGGAGGGAGGGAGGACGGGAGAGGGCCTAGGAGCGCCACTCGGAGGGAGAGGGCCACTGGGAGCGCCATGCCGCTCGGAGGGAGAGGGAGAGGAAGAGAGAGGTGTGCTCATTTGAGTAAGTGAAGGAAGAAACCCTAACTTCCTGTATTTATATCGAAGACGGCTATCGAGCCTCCTGGGCCTGTTGGGCCTCGGCCTTTTTCAGAGGCGGGCCTTGTAGTGTGCCCGCCTCCGAAAATAGATTTACGGAGGCGGGCACCTTAAGACGACCGCCTCAGAAAATAGGCTATTTTTTGAGGCGGATGTCTTAATGCGCCCGTCTCCGTAAATCGATTTTATGAGGTGGGCAAACATGACCGCCTCCGTTAATAGCCTAGCATTTTAGGAGGCAGTTGGATTTTGTGCCCGCTTCCGTTAATGTTTGGGCACTGCCTACTAAAATCATTTATGTAGTAGTGAACTGTTAATGATAAGGTCGATAACCTGAAGTTACTGTCCTTGTAAGGACTGCCAATAAGCACTCCTCCGCTTATAGATAATAGCCGTAAATTGATCTTCATCCATGAAATCAATGCCAACAATGACAATCTTGTCGTGACTATCTTCGAAGTCATCCCAACCAAAAAATCATCAAGGGGAGCACTGGGTGAACATGTAGCGAGACACGGTGAGATATATAGTTGCAGCCTTGCAGGAGAACGGGGTCGTGACTCGTGAGGAAGAAGGAAACGCTGTGGTTGGCTCGGTCGCGATGCGCGGGCGCGGGAGCGAGCCGGCAGGTGCGAATGGATCGGACGACATGGAGTCATGGGCGAGGACGACAAGAACGGGCCGGGGCCGGGGCCGGGCAGTCTCTGTGCGACACTGCGAGGAGGCTCCCAGCGGTCGCTCGATCGGTGTCCCTCGTCCACACCAAGAAACGGATGGATGCGGGTCCCGCGTCCCTCTCAAATCGTTGTATGTGTCGCTCACGTTCCCTGGCTCGCAAAAAGACGGCAAAGGGCCAGCTTTCCGCATGTTCACTTCACACGCACACAAACACAACTACACGGACACGAGGTGGATAATCTATGGACCTCTAAGCAGGACTAAGGAGGGGGAAAACCTAGAGAGGAGAAAAAGAAATGCTAAGAGGTGAGAGGTGTTTGGGGCACCCCTCTCTTATTTGAGGCTATTACACATTCCCAAATTACCCCTAACTATTTTGAGCGAACCACCTAACCCGAAGCGCATTATGGTCTGACTCTAAGATTTGCTGATCCGACGGCCACGCGCCTTTCATGACTTAGCTTTGTCTTGACGCAAGTCTCACGATAACGCCACGTGCTGCCTCCAATTCTTGCCGGAACCGTACCCGGGTTTTGAGGCCCAAACCTGAAAACCGTCCGCCGGTGGTTTTGAGGCTCAACCCACCGAATCGCTCAACACGTGTCAAGTCTTCCAGAGCCTCCGCTTGACTTGCCCGTCCGCCGTCTTGATTCGGTCAACACGGTCACTCCTACACGTACACTTGCGCTTGTCGATGTCCCCAGGTGTCAGCCACCGCAGTTGATCACCCGGCCTCTCTGGTCTCTTGGTCCAAGCCCAGCATCCGTTCTTCGCCGCTCCCGGTCCATCGGTACGAACATGCATGACCTTCACTTTCGTCGTCGATCACCGCCTATGAGCTCCACACCTGCGCACCACAAACCAAGAGATATGTTGCACGACCCAATTCACGCCACGATTAGTTCAAACAACTCAACCCGAAGCGTATCACTCGTTGACAATCACTCATCACACGTTGAACCATACGGCCACGTATCAACCTTGTAACCTTGTGTTCACATATTTTTCTATCGATCGAATCAAAGCTGATGACAGCCATGCTGATCACTAGCTTCAGGATTCTGGACAGCGAGAGACAGCGCATTTATGCCCAAAGCTAGACAAACGTTAAACACCCGTATATGTAATAATTCGAAAGCGCACGAGCAACTATCGCTCAAATCTCATAATTTGCATCTTTTGTAAGAGTTACGCGCGCTTTTGTAGTATTCCTTCATTATCACTTCTTTTCCAGATGCTGTCCCTAGCTCCATTATTATTCACTACATATTGTTTTCAGCCAGTACTTGACCGACCCCTTTCTGTCCCTGCATGCTGATGTACTCACGGCCCAGGTGGCGAGCTTGGACTCGACGACGAAAGCGAAAACGGTTGCGACTAGTGCACCACATTAAGACACCTGTACGCGCGCTGACGGACCTATAGGAGTAGCTTGGACTAAAAGACCACCAGGTTTAGTGGCTTGCTTTCTTCGTTGACAGAAGATCAGGTGAAGACCGCAAAAGCGACGACGGAGCTGAGGGCTGGGAAATTAATTAGACGTTTGCGATTGAAAGCAAAAGGGGGGTTTTGCAAGTTTCGTCGTTGGTGTATTCGAAAGCAGAATGCCTTGTTTATTTCATCTCTAGCAAAGCTAGCTAGACTGCAGTACAAAGTTCATTTATTTGTGTATAATCCACTCAGTATATATACTATACTCACACGGAGTAGCTACTCCTTAGATGCCTTCATGGGCCTCACGAGTCACATACGATCGTACTAGTATACTGTTGCTGTCGTGGTGCATGGTCGGTTCTATAGTATACAATAGTACTAGCTAGTATGTATGCCCTTTGTATATGATATATATAAGGCGTGCTGTGTGATCCTTTCAGCAGCTGGTAGTAGGAGTACATGCACAAATGCTCTAATTTGTAGTATAATGTATATGGCATAATGTAATGTGGACACTATGTTTTATCACTTGGTTGCATGCATGTTCTCTTTTTACTTAAAAACTGGTCGCGGGAAAGTTGTTGGCACCACCACTAATCAATGGAGGAAGTTTGGACAGCATAGAATTCCGGATTTCCTCCTTTACCGTTCCTTTTAGCTTGCGTTGCATTGGAACCTAATTAATAAGCTACAGTGTTTTTTTGACAAAGACACAACACTTATCCTTTGGAACTTGGAAGTTCGTTGGAATCTCGTGAAAGAGTGAAATTAATTCTAGGTACCTAAATCAACTTGAACCTCGACTGAAAAGTACCTGCAATGTATGAAACGAGAGTGTCATACTACATTTTTTTGAACCAAGGAGAACCCTATTTTCATTATATCATAACGGAGATACAGAAGATATATAAGAGACAGCTAGAATGCTGAGTAAGCTAGAACTAACCACTGACTCAGCAGAAAGAGCAAATAAGTATATCCAGAACACGATTATTCAACATCTACCAAACGGCTTGAATTACTAAGTTTGAGGAAACAGTCTACATGCCAATAGATAATCAACTCTTTCACCATGACATCCAAAAACCAACTTAGCTGCTGCTTCAACAGCCAAATCCAATCATCAATGGGCCTTAAGCATTGTGACCATCTTCTTCATCCTTAGCATCTTGAATCATCAGAGGCGTCAAGCTGCTGGAGGTATTCTTCGGAAGGTTTGTGGCTATCTGCAGCATCATGCTCGTCCCTTCACGCAGCTTTGGCGCATCTTCTAAATGAAATAGCTTTTCCTATATTCTGCTGTAGCTTTTATAGTTTCTAGAGGAGGCTACCGCCGCTAAATATCATAGTCCGCGATTTAAAACCTGCTTGCATACAAGCATAGCTTGTTGTTCACAAAGCTGAAACAACAAAGGAAATTTTCTACACAAATGGTTCATGAAAAATCTAGGGATCTTTTCACATTCAAGTTTTATCCCCACTTTTGCATGTAACATGCCGCCCCTGCAAGTATATGTCTCTTACTTTAAGCAAGTCAGTCCACACAAGAGAAGAGAGTGTCATACTACATAAAAGGAACGAAACTCGTAATATAAATTCGTTACATGTCTACTCTGTTTCCTATAGGGAACAAGAGCCTTATTGCATGTGTGAACGCGGTGAGGATAAAAAGATTGATGAAAGGCGAAGGCTGGTATGTATCTTTCGAACTTACGGAACCTTTCATAAAGCCATCCCACCGCCGTGCATGTACGTCGTCTGTTCGATGCATCCATCGCAAAATTTTGCACTTCACACATATACTGTACTCCTTTCATCGAGCAGATGTGTATGTGCAAAAACTTGCGCCTAATTTTCTTGCAGCCAGGCAAAAAAAAAAGTGACATGCATGCAACAAGGCATCACGAAGCGTGCCGAAAAAACTTGTGCCTAAGTTTCGTGACGGATCCGGTAACAATGGACACTGTTCCATGCACACAGGCTAGAAGATACTCGTAAAGCTCGATCCCCGTCGCATTCGTTCACTTGTTTTAGCTTTTCGTCGTTAGCCGGTTGCTGAAGCCGACGTTCTTGAATGAATGTGCGTTCCAATTACTGCCTGATCCAGAGTCCTGACAGCTCACTGTGACAGCAACGTAGAGACAGGCCAGGCTCTGTTCGCTTGTCTTATTTTCAGCTTGTTTCAGTTTATTTTAACTTATTTTTTTTACAGAATACTATTGAATGAGCCGAAATCAGCTGATTTTTTACTAGCCGAACGACACCTAGGTTTAGACCGCTAGCTTATCATAAGATCATCATCTATGAGCCAGCCATGATCTGTACTAGTGAATTCCATGAATCTATACCAGTGAATCTTATTAATTAGCTCGATGAAGCACTCGCGTGCATGAAGGTCGCAGCACGTGTAGAAGATGATCGCCGCCATTGTTAATGCATGGATGGCCAGTCACCCACATACGGTCGCACGTAGGCACCAGTCCCCGTCAACCTAGAACAAAGGTGGTGTCAGCTTTAAGAGACGTGTACCGGTTGCTTTAGCGTGTACGTACGTACGTGTGTAACGACGTCGTTGCTCCAAGGTTTGAACCTGCGTTGCCTCGCCGCATGCAATGCACGAAAGGTGCAGGAGAAATTTGTCACATGCGTGACGTGTGCCCCTCCGCGGCCTCGCAATTGATTCGTAGCTAGCAGCAATGACGGAGCTAAAGGTCGGTTAAAGTGGGCTGTGGCCCCCCCTTGGCTCAGGAAAAAAAATAGCGATTCAATGATATGAGTGATTAAGTCAAACCAATTGTAATTAATTCTATCTATATAATACCATCTTTAGTATATCCACCAATTATATTATGATTTCTATGGACTTTTGTACATGTTGATTCAGAGTACTGAATAAAATGGCCCCCCCTATGTTTTGCAGCGAGCTCCGGCACTGGCTAGCAGTACATCAGCCAGCAGGTCGAGCCAAGCACCGTACTGTACGTCGCACACGTACATGCACGCACGCGGCCACCGATCCGCCACAGCACCTCACTGTGTCGCGCGCGCCGAGGTGGCGCGCCCGGGCGCCGGGAGCTTCCGGCGAGCCGCCACGCGGGCGACCTCGCGGCCCCAGTTGACAGTCTACTGCTAGGTCCGGGAGATGGTGCTCGCGCCGCGGCGTCGAACGGGAGAGCCGGCACGTGTGCACGCGTCGCGGACCATTCCTTCGTGGCTAAGCTACAACGGGCGCCCGGGGCGTTTCGTGGGGTCCCCCTCACGTCGCACCACCACACCAGCCAGCCTTAGCGGGCACACGAGAAAAGCGCGGCGCGCCCGACCGCACCGGTGTTCGTTCCTCGATGACCACATATCGTGAGCCGTCGGTTGGTGATGCCCAAATCATCCTCTGCCGTCGGATGGAGCGAGCGGGGCGGATAAGCAGACGCGAATATACTAGCGGGCGGCTGAATCTTTGGTTGCCACGAGTAAAGCGGGTCTGTGGAAAAAGGAGGGCTAACAGCCAGCCACCCGGGACGGGAAGGGAAGGAAGACACCCCACGTAACGGTGGGCCACTTCAGCGACGGGGCCCACCTCGCCAGGCTCGGGGTCTCCGATTTTCCTCTATAAATAGCGAGCGTATCCTCATCGTTCCTCCCTTTTCCCCGATTCTCTACTCGCCCCACCTAGTTCTGGAATTGCGGATACGTTTCTGCTCTCGTAGATCGTAGGGCAACCGTGGGGGAGAAGGAGACGCTGTCTGTGCAGGAAGCCCTTGACCTTGCGTCGTCCAGCTGCGGCACGATGGACATTATCACGTGCGGGTTCACGCCGTGGGGGCCCGAGTCGTGCCCTAGCCTGGAGCAGGTGATGGCGTCGAGGCCGGCCGCGGCCGCCGCAGCGGAGGAGGCTGAGGCGGCGAGGAACGTGGACCCGGACCCGGACCCGGAGGAGGAGGAGCGGCTCCGGCGGCAGCGTCGCAAGATGTCGAACCGGCTGTCGGCGCAGCGGTCGCGCGCGCGGAAGCAGCAGCGGCTGGAGGAGCTCCGCGCGGCGGCGGCGCGGCTCCGCGCCGAGAAGCAGGAGCTGGAGGCCAGGCTGCAGGCCCTGGCGCGGCACGACCTCGCCGTGCGCTGCCAGAACGCTCGGCTCCGCGCCGAGGCCGCCGCGCTCGAGCGCCGCGTCCGCGAGGCGCGCAGGCTCCTCGCGCTGCGCCGCCTCGCGTACGCCCTGCCGCAGCAAACCGGCGTCGTCGCGCCCGCGCCGGCGGCCGCGCCCCTGCTGGGGCTGGCGTCGCTCATGACGTAGACGGCTAGGAGGGAGAGGGACTGATGCCCGGGATGGAACGAGCCCCGAGAGTTGGTCCTCGCACAGGTGGAGTTTTGGCACGGACGGGACGGACGCTCGTATGCTATGGTGAACTGGAAACATGGGGCGCACTGAGGCTATTACGGTGCATGCTGCTATCTGCCGCTAGCACTACTACTACAGCTAGAGGGGTCCCGTGTTGACGTGTAAATTGCATAATCACGTGCTACATGTCGATTGATGTGAATTAAAGCGAAGAAAGAAAATTATATTTTGGCTATGTTCGTTTGGGCTTATTAGCCATATTTTTTAACTTCTCTCGTAATAAAACAGCTCTACAAATCAACCATAGCTATAATAAGACCTGTTTGGCGTGGCTACTGGGGCTCCGGCTCCGGCTACAGTGTCCGCGAGGAGGAGCCGGAGCTAGACGGAGCCGTGCCAAACACAGCCTAAGCCCTGCCGAACAGAGCCAAATATAAATATAAATATATATAGTGCACTGGCGGGCGCGGCTCTTGCCCGGAAAGTGTCTCCGGTGATTTCCACCCTAACTGACATCACAACGGTGTCGTCGTATTTTTCTTATTTGGAGGAATCGGTCGCTCTCGACTACAGGATCGAGAGCCATGCAGTGCGCTGCGGGCGCCGTTTGCACTGCGCAGGCCATGCATGAGGGGAACCAGCATCGTGTCGTGTAGTTGTGTTTGTGTGCGTGTGAAGTGAACATGCGGAAAGCTGGCCCTTTGCCGTCTTTTTGCGAGCCAGGGAACGTGAGCGACACATACAACGATTTGAGAGGGACGCGGGACCCGCATCCATCCGTTTCTTGGTGTGGACGAGGGACACCGATCGAGCGACCGCTGGGAGCCTCCTCGCAGTGTCGCACAGAGACTGCCCGGCCCCGGCCCCGGCCCGTTCTTGTCGTCCTCGCCCATGACTCCATGTCGTCCGATCCCATTCGCACCTGCCGGCTCGCTCCCGCGCCCGCGCATCGCGACCGAGCCAACCACAGCGTTTCCTTCTTCCTCACGAGTCACGACCCCGTTCTCCTGCAAGGCTGCAACTATATATCTCACCGTGTCTCGCTACATGTTCACCCAGTGCTCCCCTTGATGATTTTTTGGTTGGGATGACTTCGAAGATAGTCACGACAAGATTGTCATTGTTGGCATTGATTTCATGGATGAAGATCAATTTACGGCTATTATCTATAAGCGGAGGAGTGCTTATTGGCAGTCCTTACAAGGACAGTAACTTCAGGTTATCGACCTTATCATTAACAGTTCACTACTACATAAATGATTTTAGTAGGCAGTGCCCAAACATTAACGGAAGCGGGCACAAAATCCAACTGCCTCCTAAAATGCTAGGCTATTAACGGAGGCGGTCATGTTTGCCCACCTCATAAAATCGATTTACGGAGACGGGCGCATTAAGACATCCGCCTCAAAAAATAGCCTATTTTCTGAGGCGGTCGTCTTAAGGTGCCCGCCTCCGTAAATCTATTTTCGGAGGCGGGCACACTACAAGGCCCGCCTCTGAAAAAGGCCGAGGCCCAACAGGCCCAGGGAGGCTCGATAGCCGTCTTCGATATAAATACAGGAAGTTAGGGTTTCTTCCTTCACTTACTCAAATGAGCACACCTCTCTCTTCCTCTCCCTCTCCCTCCGAGCGGCATGGCGCTCCCAGTGGCCCTCTCCCTCCGAGTGGCGCTCCTAGGCCCTCTCCCGTCCTCCCTCCCTCCCAGATCCGACGGGTCACGGGCCTCCTCCTCCCTCCGGCGGCCTCCCCTCTCCCTCTGGCGGCGCAGCTCCCTCCCTCCTAGATCCGGTGGGTGGTGGCCTCCCCCTCCATCCTGAGGCCGCCCCTCTCCCTCCGGTGGCGCAGCTCCCTCCCGAACCCGTCGAGGGAGGCGCAGGGAGCAGTAGCAGCGGCCGGCGAGTAGCAGCAGCGGGCGGGCCGGCGGCGCAGGGTGCCACCTCCTCCAGGCGGATCCGCACCCCTTCTCCACCCCGACGGCGATGGATCCGCGCCCCTTCCCCACCACGAAGCTCCCGCGGCGCGGATCTTCTCCCGAAGCTCCTGGCGGGTTTCCGGCGGCGGTGCGTCCTCCGGCGCGTCGGGGCTCGCGGATCCGGTGCTGGGAGCCGGCGGGCTCGAAAATGCGCTTGCCGGTGGGCTTATGCCTTTTTTATTTTTTTAATCCATTTTCACAAGCGGGCACGGGATGACGCCCGCCTCCGTTAATCGATTAACCGAGGCGGGCAATTCAACCGCCTCTGTTGGTCATGATTAACTGTGACCATTGATTGGAGGTGGTTGCTTTGCTTGCCTCCGTTAATCATTTTTGCCCGCCTCCAATAAGATTTGTGTAGTAGTGGTTGCACAGAGAAAATTCAAGTATCCAACATGACGGACCAAAGGTAGCAGTGGATCTAGAAATATATGATAGGAGTGATTTCTCATCCTTATTTTTCTATATGTAACCCCACCTCTAAACCTCAATTCAATGACTATGTACAAATTTGTACAACAGGCTTAGGAGGGGCTCTATGCTTCTGGTGGTGGTAGGGGGACTCGAGCCCAGGGCACCTCAGTGTGTTCGATCCATCCCTGATCACGGGCCAGAGTTGCTGATTCTACATCCTATGCTATACCAACCGATTCAATTCAACCGTCGATGCTCTTTAATCGCTTCACGTATGTTTTGGAATGGTTCTGGAACGTTGGATCTTGTAGGTTGATCGACGCATTTCACGATGACTCCACTATGGCTTTGGTGTTTAACAAGACTGTATTCACCTAGAGCATTGCTTGTATTGAGGAAAACTAATAGGGGAAAAGACTAATAGATTATCACATCTTTTTTTATTTCAGTTGTTTCATATATAATTTGGGGAGATTCTGTGCCGAGTTTTAATACGATCCCTTTTGCGAAGAAAATTATGGAAAAGGTGCTTACTTAAGCTTAGCTATGTCATTAACACACTTAAGATTCAGGCGAACCTAAGCATTTTATATATTCTTTTGACGCACCTGGTGCAATGATAGTATAGCTAAAAGGTCGAATTTTTTGTTAGATTCCCGTTATATATTCATGCTCTTACGCGTAGACCTGCAGCTGTACTTGACTGTCTCCACACAACTGGTGACGCGATGCACACGGCAAAAGCACTCGTCATCGTCGCGTTCATGGACTCTTGACTCCCCGAGAAAGGCCCGCCCCGGCCTCCGCGGAGTCCGTCTCGAGACCGACCGAGTCCAACAGAATTCTGAACGTTAGCGCGTCGAATGTACACTGGCCCAGGAAGCAGAGTCCTGACCCAACACGGGCTGCGTCCACCCCTTCACCGCTTAAATCTCTGCGAGCCCAAACCCAACCAACCCTAGCGCAAAGCGTTTCAGTTTCAGTTCTCCGCCTCTTCCGCCCACGCGCGCCGCTTTTTCCGAACCGAACCCGCGCTCCCCTCTCTTCCCCCCTAACCGCCCCCCACTCCTCGCCGTCTCGTGCCCCGCCGGCAGCGGCCCAAGCACAAGCGCTCTTCGCCGGGATGGAGAAAAAAGAGCACGAGCCGCGGAAGCTTTTCATCCGAGGGATGCCGCGCTGGGGGTTCACTGCGGACATGGTCAGGGCCCACTTCGCCCGCTACGGGCACGTGGTGGAAGCGCTGGTGATGGCGTATCCGGATGGCTTCGGCCGCGGTTTCGGCTTCGTCGAGTTCGAGGACGACGAGGCGGTGCTCAGGGCGTTGGACTCCAAGGAGAGCGACAGGCACGACGCCTTTTTCGGCTGCAAGGTGAGTTTTTTTATCCTTAATTTATCGCCGGCGTTTAAAATTAACCGCTTTGCGGCGGCGGCGACGTTTGGATGGTCTATGTTCTTACTCGTACTAAGAAATCGCAACTTTTAGCTGTAGTTGATACTGTGTTTTGTGCGAGCTTATGGGATTGGTGGACACTAAGGTAGTGTGGGATCAATCTAAGTTTGCTTACGCGAATTGTGGCGTGGCACTGATTTGCCTAGCCTCGTGGATCAGATTGGAATTTCACAGTTTCACTACTATTGTGAAATTGAGGTGCTTAAAAAACATGAGTTGAGTTTAGCTATGTATGTAAAATTCCTGCTGAAAAATTGAAGCTTCACTACTGTGAAATTGAGTTGCTTAAAAACACGAGTTGAGTTTAGCTATGCATGTAAAATTTCTGTTGAAAAATTGAAGCCTGTCTAGATAATGACAGTACACTTCGAATCTGTAGCGAGCTTCATAAGAGAAGATGCAAGTGAATGAGCATTGCATCCTTCTGCTAAAACCACTAGTTCTTGCTTGTTTGTCCCCAATGCAAGCTGAGCAACTGTATTTCAAATCCTGCTATATGGGCACACCCTTTGTTTTGGTTGTCGTGGTCCATAAGTTCGGATTCTGCATTGTCAAAGTGGTATCTGTAGGGTGGACGTGCACAGCCTGGAGCCTGCAGCTTATCCGCGGTTCAGAACTTTATACTTTGGTTGCTTGTATATGTGTAGTGAGAATGTGCAAGGTGGCACATGTTTTCAACCAATAAGAAGCAAGATTGTCAAGTATAAAAATCGATAGTGCTTGATGATTTCATGTATTCTGTAGGAAGTGTGGCTATAGAGATGTTTGTCCCTACTCCCTATAGATCTATCATGTTCTTCTTTCTGTTAGTTGACTCCTATGCCTATCAGGTCTGCGACTTGCCAAGAAGAGCATGAATATATAACGGGAATCTAACAAAAAATTCGACCTTTTAGCTATACTATCATTGCACCAGGTGCGTCAAAAGAATATATAAAATGCTTAGGTTCGCCTGAATCTTAAGTGTGTTAATGACATAGCTAAGCTTAAGTAAGCACCTTTTCCATAATTTTCTTCGCAAAAGGGATCGTATTAAAACTCGGCACAGAATCTCCCCAAATTATATATGAAACAACTGAAATAAAAAAAGATGTGATAATCTATTAGTCTTTTCCCCTATTAGTTTTCCTCAATACAAGCAATGCTCTAGGTGAATACAGTCTTGTTAAACACCAAAGCCATAGTGGAGTCATCGTGAAATGCGTCGATCAACCTACAAGATCCAACGTTCCAGAACCATTCCAAAACATACGTGAAGCGATTAAAGAGCATCGACGGTTGAATTGAATCGGTTGGTATAGCATAGGATGTAGAATCAGCAACTCTGGCCCGTGATCAGGGATGGATCGAACACACTGAGGTGCCCTGGGCTCGAGTCCCCCTACCACCACCAGAAGCATAGAGCCCCTCCTAAGCCTGTTGTACAAATTTGTACATAGTCATTGAATTGAGGTTTAGAGGTGGGGTTACATATAGAAAAATAAGGATGAGAAATCACTCCTATCATATATTTCTAGATCCACTGCTACCTTTGGTCCGTCATGTTGGATACTTGAATTTTCTCTGTGCAACCACTACTACACAAATCTTATTGGAGGCGGGCAAAAATGATTAACGGAGGCAAGCAAAGCAACCACCTCCAATCAATGGTCACAGTTAATCATGACCAACAGAGGCGGTTGAATTGCCCGCCTCGGTTAATCGATTAACGGAGGCGGGCGTCATCCCGTGCCCGCTTGTGAAAATGGATTAAAAAAATAAAAAAGGCATAAGCCCACCGGCAAGCGCATTTTCGAGCCCGCCGGCTCCCAGCACCGGATCCGCGAGCCCCGACGCGCCGGAGGACGCACCGCCGCCGGAAACCCGCCAGGAGCTTCGGGAGAAGATCCGCGCCGCGGGAGCTTCGTGGTGGGGAAGGGGCGCGGATCCATCGCCGTCGGGGTGGAGAAGGGGTGCGGATCCGCCTGGAGGAGGTGGCACCCTGCGCCGCCGGCCCGCCCGCTGCTGCTACTCGCCGGCCGCTGCTACTGCTCCCTGCGCCTCCCTCGACGGGTTCGGGAGGGAGCTGCGCCACCGGAGGGAGAGGGGCGGCCTCAGGATGGAGGGGGAGGCCACCACCCACCGGATCTAGGAGGGAGGGAGCTGCGCCGCCAGAGGGAGAGGGGAGGCCGCCGGAGGGAGGAGGAGGCCCGTGACCCGTCGGATCTGGGAGGGAGGGAGGACGGGAGAGGGCCTAGGAGCGCCACTCGGAGGGAGAGGGCCACTGGGAGCGCCATGCCGCTCGGAGGGAGAGGGAGAGGAAGAGAGAGGTGTGCTCATTTGAGTAAGTGAAGGAAGAAACCCTAACTTCCTGTATTTATATCGAAGACGGCTATCGAGCCTCCCTGGGCCTGTTGGGCCTCGGCCTTTTTCAGAGGCGGGCCTTGTAGTGTGCCCGCCTCCGAAAATAGATTTACGGAGGCGGGCACCTTAAGACGACCGCCTCAGAAAATAGGCTATTTTTTGAGGCGGATGTCTTAATGCGCCCGTCTCCGTAAAATCGATTTTATGAGGTGGGCAAACATGACCGCCTCCGTTAATAGCCTAGCATTTTAGGAGGCAGTTGGATTTTGTGCCCGCTTCCGTTAATGTTTGGGCACTGCCTACTAAAATCATTTATGTAGTAGTGAACTGTTAATGATAAGGTCGATAACCTGAAGTTACTGTCCTTGTAAGGACTGCCAATAAGCACTCCTCCGCTTATAGATAATAGCCGTAAATTGATCTTCATCCATGAAATCAATGCCAACAATGACAATCTTGTCGTGACTATCTTCGAAGTCATCCCAACCAAAAAATCATCAAGGGGAGCACTGGGTGAACATGTAGCGAGACACGGTGAGATATATAGTTGCAGCCTTGCAGGAGAACGGGGTCGTGACTCGTGAGGAAGAAGGAAACGCTGTGGTTGGCTCGGTCGCGATGCGCGGGCGCGGGAGCGAGCCGGCAGGTGCGAATGGGATCGGACGACATGGAGTCATGGGCGAGGACGACAAGAACGGGCCGGGGCCGGGGCCGGGCAGTCTCTGTGCGACACTGCGAGGAGGCTCCCAGCGGTCGCTCGATCGGTGTCCCTCGTCCACACCAAGAAACGGATGGATGCGGGTCCCGCGTCCCTCTCAAATCGTTGTATGTGTCGCTCACGTTCCCTGGCTCGCAAAAAGACGGCAAAGGGCCAGCTTTCCGCATGTTCACTTCACACGCACACAAACACAACTACACGACACGATGCTGGTTCCCCTCATGCATGGCCTGCGCAGTGCAAACGGCGCCCGCAGCGCACTGCATGGCTCTCGATCCTGTAGTCGAGAGCGACCGATTCCTCCAAATAAGAAAAATACGACGACACCGTTGTGATGTCAGTTAGGGTGGAAATCACCGGAGACACTTTCCGGGCAAGAGCCGCGCCCGCCAGTGCACTATATATATTTATATTTATATTTGGCTCTGTTCGGCAGGGCTTAGGCTGTGTTTGGCACGGCTCCGTCTAGCTCCGGCTCCTCCTCGCGGACACTGTAGCCGGAGCCGGAGCCCCAGTAGCCACGCCAAACAGGTCTTATTATAGCTATGGTTGATTTGTAGAGCTGTTTTATTACGAGAGAAGTTAAAAAATATGGCTAATAAGCCCAAACGAACATAGCCAAAATATAATTTTCTTTCTTCGCTTTAATTCACATCAATCGACATGTAGCACGTGATTATGCAATTTACACGTCAACACGGGACCCCTCTAGCTGTAGTAGTAGTGCTAGCGGCAGATAGCAGCATGCACCGTAATAGCCTCAGTGCGCCCCATGTTTCCAGTTCACC
>JAHUYU010000807.1:0-18367 GCA_030439765.1 Tripidium arundinaceum | reverse complement strand
GCCAGTAGGATAGTAGAGGTAGAGAAAAAGCATCAGCGAACCACGGAGAATCTGGCCGTGGTGACGGTTTAGCCGGAGACGCGTCGAGCCGGGCTGGCCACGAGCGCCCGAAAGCGGCGACGGCGCTCTGTGGCGGCACGACCGTGTCTCCAGCACAGTGCGGCAGAACAAGTGCAAGTGGCGAGCGCAGGGGGTGGTGTGAGGTGCAAGGAGGCTATGTATGAGCGGAATTGGACCCTGGGAAGGTGGAGCAGGGATGGAAGTCGGGGGCGGCGAATTCAGCCTTAACGGCCACGGCGGCGGGAAACTCCCAAATTGGAGTTTGTCACGGAGGGATTAAAGGCGGTGTGGGGGTCGGCGGATCCCTGACCCACTAGCGAAAGCGCGGGCGTGACGAATTGATACGAGGTGGCCTCTCTTTGCCGAACCGAACCACGGTGTCGCGGCGGCAGGACGATAGCGGAGGGAGAAAAGGAGAGGGTGACCGGTGTGGCTTGGCACGGCGCAAATTAAGACGGTGGTAGAAGGGGTTGCGGCCGCTGGTGCACATGCGGTTGCCGCGACGGCCTGCCTGCCATGTGCCGGGACTGCGAGCGCACCGACGTACGCAGCAGCGGTGACTTCGCTGGTAAGACCCGGTATCAGGGCAACGCTCGGTTTCGGCGACGCCTTTGCGGAGAGCGACAGGAACAGCGGCACACGTGCGAGTGCGACGCCGGCGCGGACACGCGAACGTGCGCGCAACACCATAAATGGCTAGCGACGGCGGCAGGGGCGACCATGTGCGCGTGTCCCAGCGGCGCTACTGGACGCGCGCGACGCGTCCACTCGAGCCGGGCCGGGCGGTGCAGGGAAAGACAGTGAGCAGCAGCGGTGCGGGGCCGGGGTGGCGGATGCGATGCGAACCGCGCAGACGTGCGCCGCAGTGGCCACGCGCTACCACGCGCGGGCAGCGGCCTCGCGCAGGCGCACCACCAGCAGCAGTGCGCAGCGCTACGGCGGCAAAGGAGCAGCGGCGCAGCGGGACTCAACGACAGTGGCAAGGCGGCACGGCCACGTGCGGGAGGCGGCCGCGGCATAGGGGAGCAGCGGCGGCCATCAGCCGGCAGTGAGGCGAGAACAGGGGAGCGAGAGAGAAGGGAGTGACAAGTGGGTCCCTCGGGGCCCACTCGTCCGCGACGCTGAGAGAGAGAGACGGGAGCGGCGATGACGGTGCGGATGCGGCCGTGGTCGTGGGCCGGCCCATGCACGCGCGCGGAAGGGGAGAAGGAAGAGGGGGGGTGGGCCGACGATGCTGGGCCGGCAGGCCAGGCTGCCCTACCCTTTTCCCTTCTATTTCGCTTTTCTTTTTCTTTTTATCTATTTCCAAAAGCTCTATTTACTTCTTAGGTTTTCACAACCAAGTTGCACCACTTCCTACATACTTTGGACTTCAATTGCACCCAAGATTCTACTCAAGTTTTATATTATTCCTTTTCATAAAAAAAACAAAACTTTTCAAGTCAATCCACACTTTATTTACCACACCACAACTCAATTCCTAATCCAATACATGCATTAACACAAAAACAATGATGATCATGACATGATTTACTAGTTCACTAACGTGATAACACCTAGGGTGTTACAGTGTGGTGGCAGACCTATGGATGCCAAACACTCAAGACTTGGAATATAGACCTTCTATCCAGGATCTTTGATCATCAGGGAGTTCAAAGAATCACTCAGGTGCAAACTGTCCAGAGGAATCAACTAGACATTCTCAGGTGGCTTCCTGCTAGAAAGGGTGATTGTACAACTAAAATTGTTTACAGTCATTTAAGTTCTCAAATGCAGGTTCAGCTACCACAGCAAGGCTCTGGCAGCATCACTCCGTAGGCCAATCAAATTCTTCAGAGAACATGGAAACACAGGGACATATCGCCCCTCATCAAAGCCTTTTTGCCTGGCACCTTATCAGAAGGGCCCTTGTGATGGGAGAGAGAAGTGCAAGATACTCAACTAACATCGACAAACGCTGCAGTACTTGTGGTATAGTTGAGACTGATGCTCACCTCTTCTTCCACTGTGACTTCACTCGAGCGGTATGGTTCTCTTTTGACCCACCTCTTCGGACAAACAGTCTGCCTGACAAGGATGATGGCGTCCAGACAACTTTGCCTACTTTTATTACTCCCTCAGTCTCTGACTGCTTATTACAAAATATTTTAAAGACCATGTGGTACATATGGAAAGCGAGAAATGACAATAGATTTGCAGGGAAAAAATGGACTCCTTGCTAGGTACACCATGCTGTGGCGGCACACGTCTCGGTTACAAATTTGATTGCATCTGCCGCAGACGAATAGGCATCAAATCCACAAACATTGACACTTAATGATGAAGAAGCCATGATTACTACAAACAGAGCCAAAACTCTATAGCACCAGCAACGCAATGACACAGGACTTCCGATCAATGGTACGTCATCAATTCATGTAGGAAACACATCAACCGTCATGCCACACCATCAGGTATGGACACTGAATCTGCAGGGAACAACCAGCAAGACCAGGTGCACATGAACAGGTACATGGCGAGCTGTCCAGCCACTTATTCCATCCAAATGCCAGCTTTAATGTAAGGAACAATATGCTACATAGATGCATCGACGACGCCAGATACAACCTCCTTGCAGCCAACAAATGCGGGAATGGGAGTGTTCATCATAAATACACAGGTGCATCCACCGATGAACAACTACATCAAGGTAGCAATGGCACAATCATCATTGTTTTTGTGTTAATGCATGTATTGGATTAGGAATTGAGTTGTGGTGTGGTAAATAAAGTGTGGATTGACTTGAAAAGTTTTGTTTTTTTTATGAAAAGGAATAATATAAAACTTGAGTAGAATCTTGGGTGCAATTGAAGTCCAAAGTATGTAGGAAGTGGTGCAACTTGGTTGTGAAAACCTAAGAAGTAAATAGAGCTTTTGGAAATAGATAAAAAGAAAAAGAAAAGCGAAATAGAAGGGAAAAGGGTAGGGCAGCCTGGCCTGCCGGCCCAGCATCGTCGGCCCACCCCCCCTCTTCCTTCTCCCCTTCCGCGCGCGTGCATGGGCCGGCCCACGACCACGGCCGCATCCGCACCGTCATCGCCGCTCCCGTCTCTCTCTCTCAGCGTCGCGGACGAGTGGGCCCCGAGGGACCCACTTGTCACTCCCTTCTCTCTCGCTCCCCTGTTCTCGCCTCACTGCCGGCTGATGGCCGCCGCTGCTCCCCTATGCCGCGGCCGCCTCCCGCACGTGGCCGTGCCGCCTTGCCACTGTCGTTGAGTCCCGCTGCGCCGCTGCTCCTTTGCCGCCGTAGCGCTGCGCACTGCTGCTGGTGGTGCGCCTGCGCGAGGCCGCTGCCCGCGCGTGGTAGCGCGTGGCCACTGCGGCGCACGTCTGCGCGGTTCGCATCGCATCCGCCACCCCGGCCCCGCACCGCTGCTGCTCACTGTCTTTCCCTGCACCGCCCGGCCCGGCTCGAGTGGACGCGTCGCGCGCGTCCAGTAGCGCCGCTGGGACACGCGCACATGGTCGCCCCTGCCGCCGTCGCTAGCCATTTATGGTGTTGCGCGCACGTTCGCGTGTCCGCGCCGGCGTCGCACTCGCACGTGTGCCGCTGTTCCTGTCGCTCTCCGCAAAGGCGTCGCCGAAACCGAGCGTTGCCCTGATACCGGGTCTTACCAGCGAAGTCACCGCTGCTGCGTACGTCGGTGCGCTCGCAGTCCCGGCACATGGCAGGCAGGCCGTCGCGGCAACCGCATGTGCACCAGCGGCCGCAACCCCTTCTACCACCGTCTTAATTTGCGCCGTGCCAAGCCACACCGGTCACCCTCTCCTTTTCTCCCTCCGCTATCGTCCTGCCGCCGCGACACCGTGGTTCGGTTCGGCAAAGAGAGGCCACCTCGTATCAATTCGTCACGCCCGCGCTTTCGCTAGTGGGTCAGGGATCCGCCGACCCCCACACCGCCTTTAATCCCTCCGTGACAAACTCCAATTTGGGAGTTTCCCGCCGCCGTGGCCGTTAAGGCTGAATTCGCCGCCCCCGACTTCCATCCCTGCTCCACCTTCCCAGGGTCCAATTCCGCTCATACATAGCCTCCTTGCACCTCACACCACCCCCTGCGCTCGCCACTTGCACTTGTTCTGCCGCACTGTGCTGGAGACACGGTCGTGCCGCCACAGAGCGCCGTCGCCGCTTTCGGGCGCTCGTGGCCAGCCCGGCTCGACGCGTCTCCGGCTAAACCGTCACCACGGCCAGATTCTCCGTGGTTCGCTGATGCTTTTTCTCTACCTCTACTATCCTACTGGCACCGTGTCTCACCGGAACGCCGCCGCCATCGTCGCAGGTTGCCCGCCGACGTGGAGGAGTCGCTCTGGTTCACCTCCGGTCTCCCTATCACTGCCCATCCTTGCGCGTGGACCCGCGGGTGAGTATCGGCCCCGTAAATGCTCGGTAGGGACTCCCTGTTGGTCGGCGTAACCGTCCTGTGCCGGTGAACGCCGCGCCGGCGAGCGCGCGGACGTCGGGACCATCCCGTTGTAAAGATAACTTTGTGCGGGGGCTTTTCGTAAAGATGCTGTCAGTAGGAATAAGGCGCACAGTGGTTGTGTTATTATCCTTATCCGTGAGGGCTCTTTTGCAAAAGTGCCAGCGCCCGTGCGGGTGTCGGCTTTGGGCCACGTTGCTGGGCCACGGTGGGCCGCGCGTTGCGCATCGTGCGCGCACGGGGGGGAAGCGCCGAGCTGGGCCGCGTCCCGGTTCGGGCCGTTGCGGCCTTGTTTTTTTATATATAGCGTTTTAATTGTTTTATTAATTAAGTTTGCATACTAATCTTTGGTAAATTGTAGTAAATTCATTTCTTGTCCAAAAATTATGAAACAAATTTTGTTGTGTTCATAAAAATGAACTCTATCTGATAGTATAATTAGTTTATCCTTTTCTGTAATATGATTTAGAGCTTTAAATTCATTCTAAATGCTTGGTTTCTTTAATGATAAATCTTGTATGATTTATTGTGGTGATTTGGTAATGTTAATAAAGCTTAAATCTTTATAGTAGCTTTAGTGTATTGTTATGTGCTCTCTGTATTCTTTTTTGTAGCTCTAGCTAGGTTAGTTGATAAGGTTAGCAAGGATGCTATGACCTAGGGAATATTAAACCAATAATAAAACTTAAAGGGAGCCTAGGAAATAAAAAGTTTTTGCTTTCTATAAGTGTTTTGGTTAGATAAGCAGGGCGCTAATGTTAGTATGTTAGCCTTAGGGTTAGCTAGTTGTGTGAAATGTTTTCTTTAAAAAATGATTATTGCATGAGTATTGCTTATTGCATCATCATCGCATGCATGTAGGAAACGAGGTAGCCGAAAACGGGATCGCCGAAGAGCCCGAGTTTGAGGAGGTGATCGAGGAGATTGTAGAGGAGGTGCTGGAACTGGAGGATCCCCAGGAGCAACCGCCGACTGACTTGACTGACCCTGCGCCTGCCCAAGGCAAGCCCCGGTGCATAGCCCCTATTTTTTTTGATAATCACAATATATATATATGTGTTGTGCATATATGTTCTAGGAGTTGTATGAAGCCCACATGCATATATATATATATATATATATATATATATACATCCTATGAGTCCTACTAGTGCAGGTTCGTGTAGCCGCCATGCTTAGTTTAACGGTAGCGTGGGTAACCTGCTGTTACTCACAATAGGCCAATACTGTTAATTATCATGATATATGGATGGAACTAAATGGAGGCCAGGCTGGGATGAGGCTTGGTTATTGGTGGGTGTGACGAGTTGAGTCCCGCGGCCAACAGGGTTTAACTGGGTGGCACTGTTTCCCTGCCTGTGTCGATTGAGGACCGACCGCTGTTGGATGTGTAGTCAAGTCACAGACTTATTATCCCAGGCACATACTTGCTTATGGGAGCTCGGAAGGCTTGTTACTCTCTTGTCTTGGGTTCCGGCTCTTTCCGGACCGACTGATGGGAGGCGGGGATTCGTGGAGGTCTTAGCACCAGACTGAGGCCGGGCCTCAGTACTGGGGACTTTGAGTCCAAGTTTGGACGGGGACCTAGACCCCTAGACAGGAGTGTAATAGGTTGGTCTTGTCGGTACCCGGGGTACAGACGAGGCGTGCGTTTTGGGATACCCAGCTGGGCACATTGATTCGCAAATCGCCGTCGTTGCGGTACGGCTTGACTATGATTCGGCACCGTAGTAAGAATTGGAACAGAGAAGGAATAAAAGGATTCTGGTTGCTTACCTAATGCTTGAAAGTAGCTCAGGTGCTCATCTAGAATGGTCAGGTAACAACCAATATGGACTGCTTATAAACATGAAATTAAGGATCCATTTTAGTAAGGCTTTCTGCAAAGTAACAAACCAGCAAACCATAAGCCTATCATATCCTTGAGAGTCGGGAAATTATATCCCCTAGTCGGGTAAGTCTTGCGAGTACATTGTGTACTTAGGGTTGTTTTCCCTTGTTGCAGGTGCAGCTTGAAGAGATGGACTTTGAGTGGAGAATTCTTCTGGTGGACACAGATGAATTCTCAGGACGTTTCCGCTAGTTGTTTATTTTCTGTCCTGCAGTTTATTAGCGTACTCTGATCTCTGGCTTTGTAATAAATAATTTTCGAAACTTATGTTGCATGAATTGGACTAAGTATTGTAAGCTCATTCTCATTATTGGATCCTGGAGAAAAATGTGGATTGTTTCGAGTTCTCCCTAAGTGATGAGGACATGACACCCATGGATACGCCCATGAAAGTTAAAGACAAGGTGAGCTCGTTCCTTTGTTTGCATAATGATAAAACTAAGAATTTGTTATTACCTAATATCGCTATTTCAAATGTGCTTAGGAACGATGGTGATGATGATAGAGTATGGATATGCCATGAACAAGACCGATCTTGAAGTACAAGCTCATCAAAGTCCAATATTCGGTTCGTCGGCAGCCCGACAGTGCTTCATTGGGAAGGCCATAACTCATCCATCCGGAGTGTGATTGAGGTCAATGAGCACTTGATGGAAAGCTTGTTTGATAAGCTTTCAAATAGATCTGGTCCCACCTCAATATCACATTGGCAAGGCCTCCAAATCATCAAGACATGCTGTCGCTATTTCTGCCGGGAGCTACGTCTGGAGCCCGAGATGGACTCGAACTTGACTTGGATTGGGCCTCCAACTTGGTTTGGACGCCCTTGCTTGCCTCCTAAGGTGGTGGACAAGGAGAAGGACGTCCTTGGGCATCTCTGAGGTATTCTCCACCTCCTTGGGACGTGCTCCAACTTGGGAGTTGGAGCACGTCCCAAGGAGGTGGAGAATACCTCAGAGATGCCCAAGGACGTCCTTCTCCTTGTCCACCACCTTAGGAGGCAAGCAAGGGCGTCCAAACCAAGTTGGAGGCCCAATCCAAGTCAAGTTCGAGTCCATCTCGGGCTCCAGGAGCAGTCTGTAGTAAAACGGACGCCCAGGTTGCATACGGACTCCGTTTTCGATGATCCACATATGGATGGAAAGCTAATTTGATAAGGCAACCAATGGAAGTGGTCCCATGCCAAAAGTCTTTCAGAATCAACAGGAATCGTTGAAACAAGTTGACGTCCAGAATCTGTCAGGGCGCTGCGTCGCCGTCTTTTGGGCCGTTTGGGCCTTGTAACGTGTCGAGACTCCTTAGGGACGTGAATAGGGGTCCTTGGACGCCTCTTAGGCTATATAATAAGTATCCACCGCCGTCGTTACACTTTGGGTTTTGCTTAGATTATTCTGTTTACAACAGTTTCGCCGCTTGTTCGGTTTGTGAGACCCCAACTCGTGAGATTAATCTTTCATCTGCAATTTGGTTGCTATCTTTCTTGTTCTTGCTTGTGTTCTTCGTTGCGCAGGCAAGGATTAGCCTTCTTGGCGAGGTCAACTGGGTCAGCGACACGGTTGATAACCAGAGGAGTTGTGGTGCTAAGATTGCAGGGTTCGGGTCTTTCGATCTGAAGCCGGATCGGTGTGTCATTCTCCGCCACAACGATAGTTATCTCGAGTCTGACGGAAGATCGGGAACCACGCCCCCATTAAGTGGTAATCAGAGCTTCAGGTATACCGTCAGGTTTACATCTATCCCTTAGTTTAGTTCGAGTGTTTTCGCCTTCGTTCCATAGTCCAGTGCCATATTTGTTTCCTGTCCTACAACCATCCGCGCCATAGCCTTACATATTTCAGTTTCAGAGTCCGCCGTGTTGAGTTTGTGTCCTAGGTCAAGGTCTTGTTGCTGGTTTAGATCGTGTTTGAGTCTAGTTTGTGTGATCTCCCGCTGTTTTTCATCATCGCTAGCCACCACCATCCAAAAAATCCACATCTTTTGCCCACATAAAACCCTGATTCGAGTGGTTTCCTTAAAACAGTCATAACTTTTGCATCCGAACTCGAAACGGGGTGAATTTTATATCTACGGAGAACGCCAGAAAATTTTAGATCAGTTTCATCCTAGCTTTGCTAGGTTCGCAAAAATTAGATTTGTGAAATTCGATCAGGAAAATTGAGTTTCCAGGCCCACAAGTTTTAGTATACTTTTCAGAGCACAATCCTGATTTTCTATAGGCCACATCTTTTATCCAATTGAGCTTAAATTTTTTGTGGTTTGTTTTTGTGTGCTCCTTGCTAAGGAAAAAAATATCAAAAGAGAAAAAGGAAAAAAAGTTTGGTCAAAAAAAAAAGAAAAGAAAAATTGTAAAAGAAAAAAAAAGAGAATAGAAAAGGAGCACATAACAATACACTAAAGCTACTATAAAGATTTAAGCTTTATTAACATTACCAAATCACCACAATAAATCATACAAGATTTATCATTAAAGAAACCAAGCATTTAGAATGAATTTAAAGCTCTAAATCATATTACAGAAAAGGATAAACTAATTATACTATCAGATAGAGTTCATTTTTATGAACACAACAAAATTTGTTTCATAATTTTTGGACAAGAAATGAATTTACTACAATTTACCAAAGATTAGTATGCAAACTTAATTAATAAAACAATTAAAACGCTATATATAAAAAAACAAGGCCGCAACGGCCCGAACCGGGACGCGGCCCAGCTCGGCGCTTCCCCCCCGTGCGCGCACGATGCGCAACGCGCGGCCCACCGTGGCCCAGCAACGTGGCCCAAAGCCGACACCCGCACGGGCGCTGGCACTTTTGCAAAAGAGCCCTCACGGATAAGGATAATAACACAACCACTGTGCGCCTTATTCCTACTGACAGCATCTTTACGAAAAGCCCCCGCACAAAGTTATCTTTACAACGGGATGGTCCCGACGTCCGCGCGCTCGCCGGCGCGGCGTTCACCGGCACAGGACGGTTACGCCGACCAACAGGGAGTCCCTACCGAGCATTTACGGGGCCGATACTCACCCGCGGGTCCACGCGCAAGGATGGGCAGTGATAGGGAGACCGGAGGTGAACCAGAGCGACTCCTCCACGTCGGCGGGCAACCTGCGACGATGGCGGCGGCGTTCCGGTGAGACACGGTGCCAGTAGGATAGTAGAGGTAGAGAAAAAGCATCAGCGAACCACGGAGAATCTGGCCGTGGTGACGGTTTAGCCGGAGACGCGTCGAGCCGGGCTGGCCACGAGCGCCCGAAAGCGGCGACGGCGCTCTGTGGCGGCACGACCGTGTCTCCAGCACAGTGCGGCAGAACAAGTGCAAGTGGCGAGCGCAGGGGGTGGTGTGAGGTGCAAGGAGGCTATGTATGAGCGGAATTGGACCCTGGGAAGGTGGAGCAGGGATGGAAGTCGGGGGCGGCGAATTCAGCCTTAACGGCCACGGCGGCGGGAAACTCCCAAATTGGAGTTTGTCACGGAGGGATTAAAGGCGGTGTGGGGGTCGGCGGATCCCTGACCCACTAGCGAAAGCGCGGGCGTGACGAATTGATACGAGGTGGGCCTCTCTTTGCCGAACCGAACCACGGTGTCGCGGCGGCAGGACGATAGCGGAGGGAGAAAAGGAGAGGGTGACCGGTGTGGCTTGGCACGGCGCAAATTAAGACGGTGGTAGAAGGGGTTGCGGCCGCTGGTGCACATGCGGTTGCCGCGACGGCCTGCCTGCCATGTGCCGGGACTGCGAGCGCACCGACGTACGCAGCAGCGGTGACTTCGCTGGTAAGACCCGGTATCAGGGCAACGCTCGGTTTCGGCGACGCCTTTGCGGAGAGCGACAGGAACAGCGGCACACGTGCGAGTGCGACGCCGGCGCGGACACGCGAACGTGCGCGCAACACCATAAATGGCTAGCGACGGCGGCAGGGGCGACCATGTGCGCGTGTCCCAGCGGCGCTACTGGACGCGCGCGACGCGTCCACTCGAGCCGGGCCGGGCGGTGCAGGGAAAGACAGTGAGCAGCAGCGGTGCGAGGCCGGGGTGGCGGATGCGATGCGAACCGCGCAGACGTGCGCCGCAGTGGCCACGCGCTACCACGCGCGGGCAGCGGCCTCGCGCAGGCGCACCACCAGCAGCAGTGCGCAGCGCTACGGCGGCAAAGGAGCAGCGGCGCAGCGGGACTCAACGACAGTGGCAAGGCGGCACGGCCACGTGCGGGAGGCGGCCGCGGCATAGGGGAGCAGCGGCGGCCATCAGCCGGCAGTGAGGCGAGAACAGGGGAGCGAGAGAGAAGGGAGTGACAAGTGGGGTCCCTCGGGGCCCACTCGTCCGCGACGCTGAGAGAGAGAGACGGGAGCGGCGATGACGGTGCGGATGCGGCCGTGGTCGTGGGCCGGCCCATGCACGCGCGCGGAAGGGGAGAAGGAAGAGGGGGGGTGGGCCGACGATGCTGGGCCGGCAGGCCAGGCTGCCCTACCCTTTTCCCTTCTATTTCGCTTTTCTTTTTCTTTTTATCTATTTCCAAAAGCTCTATTTACTTCTTAGGTTTTCACAACCAAGTTGCACCACTTCCTACATACTTTGGACTTCAATTGCACCCAAGATTCTACTCAAGTTTTATATTATTCCTTTTCATAAAAAAAACAAAACTTTTCAAGTCAATCCACACTTTATTTACCACACCACAACTCAATTCCTAATCCAATACATGCATCCCCAGCCGAGCAGTGACAGCTGCAGCAAGAGCTGCCGCCTCTGCCATTAGAACTGATGATGATTGTGCCATTGCTACCTTGATGTAGTTGTTCATCGGTGGATGCACCTGTGTATTTATGATGAACACTCCCATTCCCGCATTTGTTGGCTGCAAGGAGGTTGTATCTGGCGTCGTCGATGCATCTATGTAGCATATTGTTCCTTACATTAAAGCTGGCATTTGGATGGAATAAGTGGCTGGACAGCTCGCCATGTACCTGTTCATGTGCACCTGGTCTTGCTGGTTGTTCCCTGCAGATTCAGTGTCCATACCTGATGGTGTGGCATGACGGTTGATGTGTTTCCTACATGAATTGATGACGTACCATTGATCGGAAGTCCTGTGTCATTGCGTTGCTGGTGCTATAGAGTTTTGGCTCTGTTTGTAGTAATCATGGCTTCTTCATCATTAAGTGTCAATGTTTGTGGATTTGATGCCTATTCGTCTGCGGCAGATGCAATCAAATTTGTAACCGAGACGTGTGCCGCCACAGCATGGTGTACCTAGCAAGGAGTCCATTTTTTCCCTGCAAATCTATTTGTCATTTCTCGCTTTCCATATGTACCACATGGTCTTTAAAATATTTTGTAATAAGCAGTCAGAGACTGAGGGAGTAATAAAAGTAGGCAAAGTTGTCTGGACGCCATCATCCTTGTCAGGCAGACTGTTTGTCCGAAGAGGTGGGTCAAAAGAGAACCATACCGCTCGAGTGAAGTCACAGTGGAAGAAGAGGTGAGCATCAGTCTCAACTATACCACAAGTACTGCAGCGTTTGTCGATGTTAGTTGAGTATCTTGCACTTCTCTCTCCCATCACAAGGGCCCTTCTGATAAGGTGCCAGGCAAAAAGGCTTTGATGAGGGGCGATATGTCCCTGTGTTTCCATGTTCTCTGAAGAATTTGATTGGCCTACGGAGTGATGCTGCCAGAGCCTTGCTGTGGTAGCTGAACCTGCATTTGAGAACTTAAATGACTGTAAACAATTTTAGTTGTACAATCACCCTTTCTAGCAGGAAGCCACCTGAGAATGTCTAGTTGATTCCTCTGGACAGTTTGCACCTGAGTGATTCTTTGAACTCCCTGATGATCAAAGATCCTGGATAGAAGGTCTATATTCCAAGTCTTGAGTGTTTGGCATCCATAGGTCTGCCACCACACTGTAACACCCTAGGTGTTATCACGTTAGTGAACTAGTAAATCATGTCATGATCATCATTGTTTTTGTGTTAATGCATGTATTGGATTAGGAATTGAGTTGTGGTGTGGTAAATAAAGTGTGGATTGACTTGAAAAGTTTTGTTTTTTTTATGAAAAGGAATAATATAAAACTTGAGTAGAATCTTGGGTGCAATTGAAGTCCAAAGTATGTAGGAAGTGGTGCAACTTGGTTGTGAAAACCTAAGAAGTAAATAGAGCTTTTGGAAATAGATAAAAAGAAAAAGAAAAGCGAAATAGAAGGGAAAAGGGTAGGGCAGCCTGGCCTGCCGGCCCAGCATCGTCGGCCCACCCCCCCTCTTCCTTCTCCCCTTCCGCGCGCGTGCATGGGCCGGCCCACGACCACGGCCGCATCCGCACCGTCATCGCCGCTCCCGTCTCTCTCTCTCAGCGTCGCGGACGAGTGGGCCCCGAGGGACCCACTTGTCACTCCCTTCTCTCTCGCTCCCCTGTTCTCGCCTCACTGCCGGCTGATGGCCGCCGCTGCTCCCCTATGCCGCGGCCGCCTCCCGCACGTGGCCGTGCCGCCTTGCCACTGTCGTTGAGTCCCGCTGCGCCGCTGCTCCTTTGCCGCCGTAGCGCTGCGCACTGCTGCTGGTGGTGCGCCTGCGCGAGGCCGCTGCCCGCGCGTGGTAGCGCGTGGCCACTGCGGCGCACGTCTGCGCGGTTCGCATCGCATCCGCCACCCCGGCCCCGCACCGCTGCTGCTCACTGTCTTTCCCTGCACCGCCCGGCCCGGCTCGAGTGGACGCGTCGCGCGCGTCCAGTAGCGCCGCTGGGACACGCGCACATGGTCGCCCCTGCCGCCGTCGCTAGCCATTTATGGTGTTGCGCGCACGTTCGCGTGTCCGCGCCGGCGTCGCACTCGCACGTGTGCCGCTGTTCCTGTCGCTCTCCGCAAAGGCGTCGCCGAAACCGAGCGTTGCCCTGATACCGGGTCTTACCAGCGAAGTCACCGCTGCTGCGTACGTCGGTGCGCTCGCAGTCCCGGCACATGGCAGGCAGGCCGTCGCGGCAACCGCATGTGCACCAGCGGCCGCAACCCCTTCTACCACCGTCTTAATTTGCGCCGTGCCAAGCCACACCGGTCACCCTCTCCTTTTCTCCCTCCGCTATCGTCCTGCCGCCGCGACACCGTGGTTCGGTTCGGCAAAGAGAACAGGGGAGCGAGAGAGAAGGGAGTGACAAGTGGGTCCCTCGGGGCCCACTCGTCCGCGACGCTGAGAGAGAGAGACGGGAGCGGCGATGACGGTGCGGATGCGGCCGTGGTCGTGGGCCGGCCCATGCACGCGCGCGGAAGGGGAGAAGGAAGAGGGGGGGTGGGCCGACGATGCTGGGCCGGCAGGCCAGGCTGCCCTACCCTTTTCCCTTCTATTTCGCTTTTCTTTTTCTTTTTATCTATTTCCAAAAGCTCTATTTACTTCTTAGGTTTTCACAACCAAGTTGCACCACTTCCTACATACTTTGGACTTCAATTGCACCCAAGATTCTACTCAAGTTTTATATTATTCCTTTTCATAAAAAAAACAAAACTTTTCAAGTCAATCCACACTTTATTTACCACACCACAACTCAATTCCTAATCCAATACATGCATTAACACAAAAACAATGATGATCATGACATGATTTACTAGTTCACTAACGTGATAACACCTAGGGTGTTACAGTGTGGTGGCAGACCTATGGATGCCAAACACTCAAGACTTGGAATATAGACCTTCTATCCAGGATCTTTGATCATCAGGGAGTTCAAAGAATCACTCAGGTGCAAACTGTCCAGAGGAATCAACTAGACATTCTCAGGTGGCTTCCTGCTAGAAAGGGTGATTGTACAACTAAAATTGTTTACAGTCATTTAAGTTCTCAAATGCAGGTTCAGCTACCACAGCAAGGCTCTGGCAGCATCACTCCGTAGGCCAATCAAATTCTTCAGAGAACATGGAAACACAGGGACATATCGCCCCTCATCAAAGCCTTTTTGCCTGGCACCTTATCAGAAGGGCCCTTGTGATGGGAGAGAGAAGTGCAAGATACTCAACTAACATCGACAAACGCTGCAGTACTTGTGGTATAGTTGAGACTGATGCTCACCTCTTCTTCCACTGTGACTTCACTCGAGCGGTATGGTTCTCTTTTGACCCACCTCTTCGGACAAACAGTCTGCCTGACAAGGATGATGGCGTCCAGACAACTTTGCCTACTTTTATTACTCCCTCAGTCTCTGACTGCTTATTACAAAATATTTTAAAGACCATGTGGTACATATGGAAAGCGAGAAATGACAATAGATTTGCAGGGAAAAAATGGACTCCTTGCTAGGTACACCATGCTGTGGCGGCACACGTCTCGGTTACAAATTTGATTGCATCTGCCGCAGACGAATAGGCATCAAATCCACAAACATTGACACTTAATGATGAAGAAGCCATGATTACTACAAACAGAGCCAAAACTCTATAGCACCAGCAACGCAATGACACAGGACTTCCGATCAATGGTACGTCATCAATTCATGTAGGAAACACATCAACCGTCATGCCACACCATCAGGTATGGACACTGAATCTGCAGGGAACAACCAGCAAGACCAGGTGCACATGAACAGGTACATGGCGAGCTGTCCAGCCACTTATTCCATCCAAATGCCAGCTTTAATGTAAGGAACAATATGCTACATAGATGCATCGACGACGCCAGATACAACCTCCTTGCAGCCAACAAATGCGGGAATGGGAGTGTTCATCATAAATACACAGGTGCATCCACCGATGAACAACTACATCAAGGTAGCAATGGCACAATCATCATCAGTTCTAATGGCAGAGGCGGCAGCTCTTGCTGCAGCTGTCACTGCTCGGCTGGGGATGCATGTATTGGATTAGGAATTGAGTTGTGGTGTGGTAAATAAAGTGTGGATTGACTTGAAAAGTTTTGTTTTTTTTATGAAAAGGAATAATATAAAACTTGAGTAGAATCTTGGGTGCAATTGAAGTCCAAAGTATGTAGGAAGTGGTGCAACTTGGTTGTGAAAACCTAAGAAGTAAATAGAGCTTTTGGAAATAGATAAAAAGAAAAAGAAAAGCGAAATAGAAGGGAAAAGGGTAGGGCAGCCTGGCCTGCCGGCCCAGCATCGTCGGCCCACCCCCCCTCTTCCTTCTCCCCTTCCGCGCGCGTGCATGGGCCGGCCCACGACCACGGCCGCATCCGCACCGTCATCGCCGCTCCCGTCTCTCTCTCTCAGCGTCGCGGACGAGTGGGCCCCGAGGGACCCACTTGTCACTCCCTTCTCTCTCGCTCCCCTGTTCTCGCCTCACTGCCGGCTGATGGCCGCCGCTGCTCCCCTATGCCGCGGCCGCCTCCCGCACGTGGCCGTGCCGCCTTGCCACTGTCGTTGAGTCCCGCTGCGCCGCTGCTCCTTTGCCGCCGTAGCGCTGCGCACTGCTGCTGGTGGTGCGCCTGCGCGAGGCCGCTGCCCGCGCGTGGTAGCGCGTGGCCACTGCGGCGCACGTCTGCGCGGTTCGCATCGCATCCGCCACCCCGGCCTCGCACCGCTGCTGCTCACTGTCTTTCCCTGCACCGCCCGGCCCGGCTCGAGTGGACGCGTCGCGCGCGTCCAGTAGCGCCGCTGGGACACGCGCACATGGTCGCCCCTGCCGCCGTCGCTAGCCATTTATGGTGTTGCGCGCACGTTCGCGTGTCCGCGCCGGCGTCGCACTCGCACGTGTGCCGCTGTTCCTGTCGCTCTCCGCAAAGGCGTCGCCGAAACCGAGCGTTGCCCTGATACCGGGTCTTACCAGCGAAGTCACCGCTGCTGCGTACGTCGGTGCGCTCGCAGTCCCGGCACATGGCAGGCAGGCCGTCGCGGCAACCGCATGTGCACCAGCGGCCGCAACCCCTTCTACCACCGTCTTAATTTGCGCCGTGCCAAGCCACACCGGTCACCCTCTCCTTTTCTCCCTCCGCTATCGTCCTGCCGCCGCGACACCGTGGTTCGGTTCGGCAAAGAGAGGCCACCTCGTATCAATTCGTCACGCCCGCGCTTTCGCTAGTGGGTCAGGGATCCGCCGACCCCCACACCGCCTTTAATCCCTCCGTGACAAACTCCAATTTGGGAGTTTCCCGCCGCCGTGGCCGTTAAGGCTGAATTCGCCGCCCCCGACTTCCATCCCTGCTCCACCTTCCCAGGGTCCAATTCCGCTCATACATAGCCTCCTTGCACCTCACACCACCCCCTGCGCTCGCCACTTGCACTTGTTCTGCCGCACTGTGCTGGAGACACGGTCGTGCCGCCACAGAGCGCCGTCGCCGCTTTCGGGCGCTCGTGGCCAGCCCGGCTCGACGCGTCTCCGGCTAAACCGTCACCACGGCCAGATTCTCCGTGGTTCGCTGATGCTTTTTCTCTACCTCTACTATCCTACTGGCACCGTGTCTCACCGGAACGCCGCCGCCATCGTCGCAGGTTGCCCGCCGACGTGGAGGAGTCGCTCTGGTTCACCTCCGGTCTCCCTATCACTGCCCATCCTTGCGCGTGGACCCGCGGGTGAGTATCGGCCCCGTAAATGCTCGGTAGGGACTCCCTGTTGGTCGGCGTAACCGTCCTGTGCCGGTGAACGCCGCGCCGGCGAGCGCGCGGACGTCGGGACCATCCCGTTGTAAAGATAACTTTGTGCGGGGGCTTTTCGTAAAGATGCTGTCAGTAGGAATAAGGCGCACAGTGGTTGTGTTATTATCCTTATCCGTGAGGGCTCTTTTGCAAAAGTGCCAGCGCCCGTGCGGGTGTCGGCTTTGGGCCACGTTGCTGGGCCACGGTGGGCGCGCGTTGCGCATCGTGCGCGCACGGGGGGGAAGCGCCGAGCTGGGCCGCGTCCCGGTTCGGGCCGTTGCGGCCTTGTTTTTTTATATATAGCGTTTTAATTGTTTTATTAATTAAGTTTGCATACTAATCTTTGGTAAATTGTAGTAAATTCATTTCTTGTCCAAAAATTATGAAACAAATTTTGTTGTGTTCATAAAAATGAACTCTATCTGATAGTATAATTAGTTTATCCTTTTCTGTAATATGATTTAGAGCTTTAAATTCATTCTAAATGCTTGGTTTCTTTAATGATAAATCTTGTATGATTTATTGTGGTGATTTGGTAATGTTAATAAAGCTTAAATCTTTATAGTAGCTTTAGTGTATTGTTATGTGCTCTCTGTATTCTTTTTTGTAGCTCTAGCTAGGTTAGTTGATAAGGTTAGCAAGGATGCTATGACCTAGGGAATATTAAACCAATAATAAAACTTAAAGGGAGCCTAGGAAATAAAAAGTTTTTGCTTTCTATAAGTGTTTTGGTTAGATAAGCAGGGCGCTAATGTTAGTATGTTAGCCTTAGGGTTAGCTAGTTGTGTGAAATGTTTTCTTTAAAAAAATGATTATTGCATGAGTATTGCTTATTGCATCATCATCGCATGCATGTAGGAAACGAGGTAGCCGAAAACGGGATCGCCGAAGAGCCCGAGTTTGAGGAGGTGATCGAGGAGATTGTAGAGGAGGTGCTGGAACTGGAGGATCCCCAGGAGCAACCGCCGACTGACTTGACTGACCCTGCGCCTGCCCAAGGCAAGCCCCGGTGCATAGCCCCTATTTTTTTTGATAATCACAATATATATATATGTGTTGTGCATATATGTTCTAGGAGTTGTATGAAGCCCACATGCATATATATATATATATATATATATATATATATACATCCTATGAGTCCTACTAGTGCAGGTTCGTGTAGCCGCCATGCTTAGTTTAACGGTAGCGTGGGTAACCTGCTGTTACTCACAATAGGCCAATACTGTTAATATCATGATATATGGATGGAACTAAATGGAGGCCAGGCTGGGATGAGGCTTGGTTATTGGTGGGTGTGACGAGTTGAGTCCCGCGGCCAACAGGGTTTAACTGGGTGGCACTGTTTCCCTGCCTGTGTCGATTGAGGACCGACCGCTGTTGGATGT
>JAHUYU010001103.1:0-15448 GCA_030439765.1 Tripidium arundinaceum | reverse complement strand
AGCAAATAGCTAAGTACTTGGTTGATGATCAGGAATTGCTACTATGCCATTATAATTCACAAGTGCCATGTTTATAACAAAGTATTCTTCCGCAATTCAAATAAGTTGGCATTTTTATCCACCCTTTACCTTGATCCCTGTGGGGGCGTATAGCTTTTCCAAGTCCTTGAGTGGTTGCAAGATAGAATGGTTAGAACAGAATCACCAATCATTCATTCTTTGATTAACCATCTATCCGGAGGTTTTATGAATTTTGTAAAACAAAAGTAAGTTCCTCAAATAATTCTCTCGATCGCTCAATGTGTATGAAACCTCACCAAGGCATTTGGTATGTTGCCTTCTTTTTCATAACCTACCCCTCAACCATGGAGCATGAAATGCATTCACCTGTCTCTATATACCCGAGCACCATGCTCGCGTATAGAGAAACTACCCAAGCCTCCCCGGGTCCCCGACCCTACGGATCGACAGGTAAGAAGCTTGGGCACACCCGAAAGCACGATGAACCGCCACCTCAACTTAACTCTATTTCTTATCATAAACATGATATGAATGATTAAGCATAAAGTTCTACATGGCAACATCATGATATATAAACTATAGAGTAGCTCATATATCAAGATAATATCATGAGAACTATACTCTAGTTTACTTGCATAACTATATCGATAAAGTGAAGACAAGACTTTGGAGAAATGATTCATCTTATTCATACCAAGATTCTTCTCCAAGGAGTCAAGCCCTCCAAGGTAGCTTTGCCTTGCTCTAGCACTACTAAGGAAAAGGTAAAAACTAGAGAGGTGTGCTCAAGATGTGTTGACTCAAGGTGGTGTGTGTGTAAAGAGAGCACTACCCCTCCTTTTATACATAAAGGAGGTCGGTTAGGGGTGACATAAAATAGGAAACTAGCCTACACCGCCTCTACATGTCGGCATGCAATCGCCAGAGAAAGGTGGGCCCGATGGGAGCCAGTGGCGGTGCGGCCGCACCCCTGGTGTGGCCGCACCCTGGCCCGCTTCTCTCGCCACCGCCTTTCTCTGGTGGGCTTTTGGTTGGACCACGGTTGCCTCCACGTAGGTGTTCGGCCCAAATTTTGCATGAAGGTGGGCCTTTGCTTGACTCCTTTGGTATATGACTTGCTAGAATTCTTGACAATAACTATAATAGATTGTTCTAGTTAGGATTATTCTTTTATTTAATTGTCTTTCTTTACCTCTGATAGAGATGCTCAAAAGCCTTAGTGGTAGGTTATGAAAAAGAAGGCAACATACCAAATGCCTTGGTGAGGTTTCATACACATTGAGCGATCGAGAGAATTATTTGAGGAACTTACTTTTGTTTTACAAAATTCATAAAACCTCCGGATAGATGGTTAATCAAAGAATGAATGATTGGTGATTCTGTTCTAACCATTCTATCTTGCAACCACTCAAGGACTTGGAAAAGCTATACGCCCCACAGGGATCAAGGTAAAGGGTGGATAAAAATGCCAACTTATTTGAATTGCGGAAGAATACTTTGTTATAAACATGGCACTTGTGAATTATAATGGCATAGTAGCAATTCCTGATCATCAACCAAGTACTTAGCTATTTGCTCGGGACGAGCAAAGGTTAAGCTTGGGGGATTTGTTGGCGGTCACTAACGACCATATCCGACCACCAATTATAGTCCAAAAGCAGGAGGAATGAACATACCTTTGACACATATGCAATCACTTTTGACAAAGTTCCACTTGTATTGGAAGCTTATTATCTTGCAGAGACTATACCAAAATACAGTGGAACAAGAATCAAAATACGCCAACAGAGAAAGCGTAACGCAAATCATATACCAAGGAGTCAAGCAAAGGCCCACCTTCATGCAAAATTTGGGCCGAACACCTACGTGGAGGCAACCGTGGTCCAACCAAAAGCCCACCAGAGAAAGGCGGTGGCGAGAGAAGCGGGCCAGGGTGCGGCCACACCAGGGGTGCGGCCGCACCGCCACTGGCTCCCATCGGGCCCACCTTTCTCTGGCGATTGCATGCCGACATGTAGAGGCGGTGTAGGCTAGTTTCCTATTTTATGTCACCCCTAACCGACCTCCTTTATGTATAAAAGGAGGGGTAGTGCTCTCTTTACACACACACCACCTTGAGTCAACACATCTTGAGCACACCTCTCTAGTTTTTACCTTTTCCTTAGTAGTGCTAGAGCAAGGCAAAGCTACCTTGGAGGGCTTGACTCCTTGGAGAAGAATCTTGGTATGAATAAGATGAATCATTTCTCCAAAGTCTTGTCTTCACTTTATCGATATAGTTATGCAAGTAAACTAGAGTATAGTTCTCATGATATTATCTTGATATATGAGCTACTCTATAGTTTATATATCATGATGTTGCCATGTAGAACTTTATGCTTAATCATTCATATCATGTTTATGATAAGAAATAGAGTTAAGTTGAGGTGGCGGTTCATCGTGCTTTCGGGTGTGCCCAAGCTTCTTACCTGTCGATCCGTAGGGTCGGGGACCCGGGGAGGCTTGGGTAGTTTCTCTATACGCGAGCATGGTGCTCGGGTATATAGAGACAGGTGAATGCATTTCATGCTCCATGGTTGAGGGGTAGGCGGCAGGTGGTGACAACCCTGTCCGTCCTTCGTAATCCCCCACGTTCGGGTATGGTGTAGGAGTACGTAAATTGTCACATGGTTGCTGGCAGACCAGTACTCGGTGGCCTCCCGACCTATCTCACACTTAGCACTAGTTCTTACTCATGTACATGTATGATTACTTACTATTCTTTGCATAGCTGTATCAAGGATATGCCTGCTCTCATAGATTTATTCTTTTATTCTTTAGACTTTCTTCCTTCTTTCTCTGCTCAGGTGTTAGACTCGAGTGTGTGTCACACTATCCCAAAACTATCATGTTTACCCCTGCCATAAGCATTTGGTTCATCTTTGCAATCATGTTATCTTGTTCATATCCATACTAGACCCCTTACACCATGCCTTCCTTTGGGAAAATATAAATAACGATACCCTGAAATACTTCCGGGTGAAATGCTACAACGGTATTTCCGTGCGCTTGCGGAGTTAAATCTGTAATCGTTAAGATTTACCGGTTGACATTCTCTAGTGTCATTGCCTTTTCGGGCAGTGATGCTAGGAAATGCCAACAGGCATTTCTGGCGCCGTTGCCGGGGATGGATCCTACCTCTATTCTTGGTGACGACGCTAAGAAATGCCAACAATACACTAATAGTTCAGGCTCTATTCAATCCGCAAGCGCACAGATCTATCATTGTAGCATTTCACCCAGAGTATTCAAGGCATCGTTATTTATATTTTCCCATGGGAAGGCAATAGCTAATCATGGATATTTGATAGCTCAATGTTAATAATATAGCATAATAATCAATTGTTCATCAGGGGTAAATAAAGCATTGATAAATTGGGGGATAGTGAAGTTCACACAGGCATATATGAGCATCTCTATCAGAGGTAAAGAAAGACAATTAAATAAAAGAATAATCCTAACTAGAACAATCTATTATAGTTATTGTCAAGAATTCTAGCAAGTCATACAATCAATATAAACATGGTTAGATTCACATCTAGATGGATCGGGAGAATGCCTAAGGTCTGGTCTGCCAGCTCCCCGCATCGCTTTAGACTCCTACACCATACCCGAACGTGGGGGAATACGAGGGACGAACAGGGCTGTCACCACCTGCCGCCTACCCCACTACCGTGGAGTATGAACTGCAATTACCCGTTCCCTTGTATCCAAGTACCATACTTGCATACACGAAAACCACATATGCTCCCCAGGTCGAGAACATATGCGAATCCGAAGACTTGGTAAACCGCCATCTAGACATTAATCTAAACATGATCACACTAATTATATGTTTAATTAAGATCAAAGTTCTAGTCATCATGATCAACATACTCGAACTAAGAATTAGTTCTAATACGAAGAACATGAATGTAGAACTTAGCTCTAATTCAAGAACAATACTATAAATATAAGTAGAGAACAAGAACAAAATGGAACTAGAACTAGATTTATTCATACCAAGAACAACCAAAATATTCTTCTCCTCTTTATAACTTGAAGCTCTGCTCTAGATCTAAACTAGAACTAAAATAATAAACTAAAACTAGAGAGCTCTGGAGTTGTATTGCCTGGATGTGTGAAACTTTGTGTGAACTTAATTACAGAGGAGAACATGGCTGCTTTTTATAGTGCCTAAAGGTCGGTTCGTGGATGAATATTCTTGGTAACCCATGGAACCGCCTTTAGCACCGTCATAGGAACCGCCTTGCAAAAGATGGGCCCAATCCACGCCACCGGGGGGCGGCCGCACCCTGGCTGCCGCCTTTCGCCACCGACTTTGTCTGGTGGGCTCCCTGATGGGTCTGGATCACTTCTATGTTGGGTATTGGCCCCGGTTCGCGTCGTGGATTTGGCCTTCTTCACATTCTTCAATTTGGGCCGCGCGAATACGCTTTGTTGATTGTGCATTTTTCTGAGTTTTACACTAATTCCACACTTAAGTCCTGCAAAACAGTAATCTTCCAATACATGTGGAACTAGGTGAATATCAAAGACATATGCATGTAAAACATGTGTTTTTCTCCATTTTTAATACAAGTTGGCGGTATGGAATAGGTCATTAGTAACCGCCAACAAGTTCCCCCAAGCTTACCCTTGGCACGTCCCGGGCAAAAGCTAAGACATAGGTTGTTGATCAGGAGTTGCTACAATGCTGATTATATTCTAAGAGTACTAGGTTTATAACTAAGTGTTCTTCCTCTATCTGAATATACTAGCATATTACTCGTCCTTTATTATTTTGTAACTCATGAGGCTTATGTACCTTGACTCTTAATCCTTAGTAATCATAAGACAGACCAGTTAATGTAGAACCACTAATCCTCTATTCTTCGATCAACCATCTATCCAGAGTTTTTAAATATTTTTGCAAAGAAAAGTAGTTCCTCAAATAATTCACTCATTCGCTCAATGTGTATTTGTATTTCTCACCAAAGGCTTTTGAATTTTGCCTTTCTTTCATCCTACTTCTAATTGGCTTATGTGGAGTTATAGGTAGGTATGAAGAAAATAACTTACTTGCATTTCATAATATTGCTAAGTCAAAACCGGACCGAAAGGAGATACAAATCATACACTTAGATCAAGAAGTGCAAGTGTGTGGCAATATATATATTTTTTATATACTCCTTTTATAATGACTCTCTCTTTCTTTTGAAAGTGCTTCTAAGAGTATGGGCTAATTTATTCTCACTGGCGGGCATCAAGGTACCCATTGTTTTCTCTCGGGGCGAGCATCGAAGTGCCCATTGTTTTCTCTCTTTTTCTTATACATCATGCTCTTTGGCATGCTTTCTTTTTCTCATGCACTTTGGCATGTTTTTTTTAACATAGCCCATAATCTTTTTGGCACATGAATATTTTTAGAGAGAGAATCACAACAATTAGAGCATTTTTAGTGAACAAAATGGATTGCGTAACTCTTAGTGTAAGAGTCAGCACTTTATTTGGGAGTGTACGTGAATCTTGATCTTGGGTGCATGAAAATAATCTCAACAATGGTCACAACAATTTGACAAAGCTCAATGAAAATACAAGTAACATATGAGTTTGGTTTTTTATACTAAAAACATTATATGGCTCTGGTAGAAAATAATATCATTGAGGAACTTAAGATTTTAGATTTTAAAGATAAAATCTCTGGATATCTAGTCTCTCTTAGAACAAATTCATAGTAAATTCATACTTCACTAAATCTTATCTCATAATACTTTAGACTAGAGTTAGGTTTTATGCATCCCACAAGTTTAGATCGAGTTGCCTCAGCATAAGTTTGTGTTCTAGTTCAAGAACAAGTTCTAGGGGTGTTCATCAAGTTCTAACCCCTCCCTAGAACTAGTTCTTCGTGTTCTTGTTTTTGATCATGGGTAGGTTCGGAAGAAAGGTGGCTGGAGCGCTCAAGAAGATGACGAGATCGAGCTCAAGCCGCTCCCATGGAAGTTCAAGCGCCCACATCTCCGAGCAAGAAGGAAGCCCCATGCAAGAAGAAAAAACGACGATTCCACAAGATCAACAAGAATCAACAATGGAGGAAGCCGACGCACCGCACCTCGACTTGGAAGGAGAAAGGGAGATGCAAGCATATAATATCATCAAGAACCGTGAGTTCATTCATACATCCTTGTATGATCCCAGTCTTCTCTCCACCATAGGTATGGACTCTGAATTTGCCTCCATTTGGAAAGCCGTCGGTTGGGAAAATATTGATCCTATGTGGGAGGAAGGTTCTCGACTTCTTACTATTCAATTCCTCTGTTCATTAAAAGAGGAAGAAAATGGAATTACTTTCCGTTTATTTGAAATTGAATATTTTGTGCCATGGAAACATTTGAGTTTGCATGTAGGATTTAATAAAAAGTGCCCCATTAACATTGACCATGCGTTGCAAAATTATAACCGTCATAAATTTTGGAAAGAAATTTATGGGCAAGTTGTGGTTGAAAAAATTAATCCACGAAACTCTCAAATTCAACATCCTACTTTAAGGTTCATGCATAGATGGATTGCTATGACTTTATTTCCTAGTCAAGATATAAGAGTTGTTAGAAACGACGAATTAAAAATGCTTTATGCTATTGTACATAAAATTTGAGTTGCTCCTATTAAAGAAATATTCAATCATTAGTTAGAAATGTTCAGATTCTCCACATCTATTTCTTGCACATCACTTATACTCGTATTGCAAATTGTGTTGGAGCGTTGAAGTGACAAGATGTGCATACATCTCTACCCCACGGATCATTATCAATGAGCATTACTTGATACAAGGTCATCATTTAAAAAAGAATGCACATGGAGATCTTGTGTTTTATTTTTCTGACTATACAAATGAAATCCCGTTACCTAACCCGGGGCTTCAATTGTATAAGACCAAGAGTCTAACCTTTGTACTTGAGCCACAAGAAGAGTGTAGGTCTTCTCAGTCTGGCAGGATGACAAGGAGCAGGACTAGGAATGAAGCAGGATCCAGCTCACAGCAGCCACAATTTCCAGCCAGAATGCCACAAGAGGAACGGTTTGCACCTATGCCTAGACATATCCCTATGTTCCAGCCAGGGTGGGATCAAACCCCTCCACCATATGCCGCTGGAGGTTCCCAATGGCAAGAAGCAAGTCAAGCTGAATGGACGCGAGGCACGCGTTGGCAAGCTTCATCATCAGAATCTGAGGAGATGCCACCACCCGTCTCCAGACGCCACTCCGTCTCATTGGACCACATTAACACTCGCCTTGGAGGATTGGAGGTCCGCACAGGTAATATTCAAAATGTTCTAACCACTTATGTGGAGGATACTACTCAGTGGCAGCAGCAACAACAACAGCAGATGTCCTAGATGAATGCACTGCTGAAGTTACAGCATGACCAGCAGTTGGCATATTGGCGATCCTTGGGGTACAACCCCAATCCTTGAGCCAAGATTTAGCTTGAGAGAGGACCCCCATCTGAGGTAACATGTATCTTAATTTTTGCATTTACTTTCTAGCAATTTTACTTTCTGAATTTATAATTCTAAAAAAAACTAAAAAAACTGAAAAAAAAACTTGTTTTATTTCACATGTGTGATGTAAATATGTTGATCTCCATGTTGAAATGATGAATAGTTGTTCTGTCTTATATTTTATTAGTCCTAATTTATAACTTTGAGTTCCCCAATATTTGAGTTTATTAGCAAAATTGCTCATTTATAAAATTTGAACTTAGTGGGATGCATAAAACCTAACTCTAGTCTAAAGTATTATGAGATAAGATTTAGTGAAGTATGAATTTACTATGAATTTGTTCTAAGAGAGACTAGATATCCAGAGATTTTATCTTTAAAATCTAAAATCTTAAGTTCCTCAATGATATTATTTTCTACCAGAGCCATATAATGTTTTTAGTATAAAAAACCAAACTCATATGTTACTTGTATTTTCATTGAGCTTTGTCAAATTGTTGTGACCATTGTTGAGATTATTTTCATGCACCCAAGATCAAGATTCACGTACACTCCCAAATAAAGTGCTGACTCTTACACTAAGAGTTACGCAATCCATTTTGTTCACTAAAAATGCTCTAATTGTTGTGATTCTCTCTCTAAAAATATTCATGTGCCAAAAAGATTATGGGCTATGTTAAAAAAAACATGCCAAAGTGCATGAGAAAAAGAAAGCATGCCAAAGAGCATGATGTATAAGAAAAAGAGAGAAAACAATGGGCACTTCGATGCTCGCCCCGAGAGAAAACAATGGGTACCTTGATGCCCGCCAGTGAGAATAAATTAGCCCATACTCTTAGAAGCACTTTCAAAAGAAAGAGAGAGTCATTATAAAAGGAGTATATAAAAAATATATATATTGCCACACACTTGCACTTCTTGATCTAAGTGTATGATTTGTATCTCCTTTCGGTCCGGTTTTGACTTAGCAATATTATGAAATGCAAGTAAGTTATTTTCTTCATACCTACCTATAACTCCACATAAGCCAATTAGAAGTAGGATGAAAGAAAGGCAAAATTCAAAAGCCTTTGGTGAGAAATACAAATACACATTGAGCGAATGAGTGAATTATTTGAGGAACTACTTTTCTTTGCAAAAATATTTAAAAACTCTGGATAGATGGTTGATCGAAGAATAGAGGATTAGTGGTTCTACATTAACTGGTCTGTCTTATGATTACTAAGGATTAAGAGTCAAGGTACATAAGCCTCATGAGTTACAAAATAATAAAGGACGAGTAATATGCTAGTATATTCAGATAGAGGAAGAACACTTAGTTATAAACCTAGTACTCTTAGAATATAATCAGCATTGTAGCAACTCCTGATCAACAACCTATGTCTTAGCTTTTGCCCGGGACGTGCCAAGGGTAAGCTTGGGGGAACTTGTTGGCGGTTACTAATGACCTATTCCATACCGCCAACTTGTATTAAAAATGGAGAAAAACACATGTTTTACATGCATATGTCTTTGATATTCACCTAGTTCCACATGTATTGGAAGATTACTGTTTTGCAGGACTTAAGTGTGGAATTAGTGTAAAACTCAGAAAAATGCACAATCAACAAAGCGTATTCGCGCGGCCCAAATTGAAGAATGTGAAGAAGGCCAAATCCACGACGCGAACCGGGGCGAGCATCGAAGTGCCCATTGTTTTCTCTCTTTTTCTTATACATCATGCTCTTTGGCATGCTTTCTTTTTCTCATGCACTTTGGCATGTTTTTTTTTAACATAGCCCATAATCTTTTTGGCACATGAATATTTTTAGAGAGAGAATCACAACAATTAGAGCATTTTTAGTGAACAAAATGGATTGCGTAACTCTTAGTGTAAGAGTCAGCACTTTATTTGGGAGTGTACGTGAATCTTGATCTTGGGTGCATGAAAATAATCTCAACAATGGTCACAACAATTTGACAAAGCTCAATGAAAATACAAGTAACATATGAGTTTGGTTTTTTATACTAAAAACATTATATGGCTCTGGTAGAAAATAATATCATTGAGGAACTTAAGATTTTAGATTTTAAAGATAAAATCTCTGGATATCTAGTCTCTCTTAGAACAAATTCATAGTAAATTCATACTTCACTAAATCTTATCTCATAATACTTTAGACTAGAGTTAGGTTTTATGCATCCCACTAAGTTCAAATTTTATAAATGAGCAATTTTGCTAATAAACTCAAATATTGGGGAACTCAAAGTTATAAATTAGGACTAATAAAATATAAGACAGAACAACTATTCATCATTTCAACATGGAGATCAACATATTTACATCACACATGTGAAATAAAACAAGTTTTTTTTTCAGTTTTTTAGTTTTTTTTAGAATTATAAATTCAGAAAGTAAAATTGCTAGAAAGTAAATGCAAAAATTAAGATACATGTTACCTCAGATGGGGGTCCTCTCTCAAGCTAAATCTTGGCTCAAGGATTGGGGTTGTACCCCAAGGATCGCCAATATGCCAACTGCTGGTCATGCTGTAACTTCAGCAGTGCATTCATCTAGGACATCTGCTGTTGTTGTTGCTGCTGCCACTGAGTAGTATCCTCCACATAAGTGGTTAGAACATTTTGAATATTACCTGTGCGGACCTCCAATCCTCCAAGGCGAGTGTTAATGTGGTCCAATGAGACGGAGTGGCGTCTGGAGACGGGTGGTGGCATCTCCTCAGATTCTGATGATGAAGCTTGCCAACGCGTGCCTCGCGTCCATTCAGCTTGACTTGCTTCTTGCCATTGGGAACCTCCAGCGGCATATGGTGGAGGGGTTTGATCCCACCCTGGCTGGAACATAGGGATATGTCTAGGCATAGGTGCAAACCGTTCCTCTTGTGGCATTCTGGCTGGAAATTGTGGCTGCTGTGAGCTGGATCCTGCTTCATTCCTAGTCCTGCTCCTTGTCATCCTGCCAGACTGAGAAGACCTACACTCTTCTTGTGGCTCAAGTACAAAGGTTAGACTCTTGGTCTTATACAATTGAAGCCCCGGGTTAGGTAACGGGATTTCATTTGTATAGTCAGAAAAATAAAACACAAGATCTCCATGTGCATTCTTTTTTAAATGATGACCTTGTATCAAGTAATGCTCATTGATAATGATCCGTGGGGTAGAGATGTATGCACATCTTGTCACTTCAACGCTCCAACACAATTTGCAATACGAGTATAAGTGATGTGCAAGAAATAGATGTGGAGAATCTGAACATTTCTAACTAATGATTGAATATTTCTTTAATAGGAGCAACTCAAATTTTATGTACAATAGCATAAAGCATTTTTAATTCGTCGTTTCTAACAACTCTTATATCTTGACTAGGAAATAAAGTCATAGCAATCCATCTATGCATGAACCTTAAAGTAGGATGTTGAATTTGAGAGTTTCGTGGATTAATTTTTTCAACCACAACTTGCCCATAAATTTCTTTCCAAAATTTATGACGGTTATAATTTTGCAACGCATGGTCAATGTTAATGGGGCACTTTTTATTAAATCCTACATGCAAACTCAAATGTTTCCATGGCACAAAATATTCAATTTCAAATAAACGGAAAGTAATTCCATTTTCTTCCTCTTTTAATGAACAGAGGAATTGAATAGTAAGAAGTCGAGAACCTTCCTCCCACATAGGATCAATATTTTCCCAACCGACGGCTTTCCAAATGGAGGCAAATTCAGAGTCCATACCTATGGTGGAGAGAAGACTGGGATCATACAAGGATGTATGAATGAACTCACGGTTCTTGATGATATTATATGCTTGCATCTCCCTTTCTCCTTCCAAGTCGAGGTGCGGTGCGTCGGCTTCCTCCATTGTTGATTCTTGTTGATCTTGTGGAATCGTCGTTTTTTCTTCTTGCATGGGGCTTCCTTCTTGCTCGGAGATGTGGGCGCTTGAACTTCCATGGGAGCGGCTTGAGCTCGATCTCGTCATCTTCTTGAGCGCTCCAGCCACCTTTCTTCCGAACCTACCCATGATCAAAAACAAGAACACGAAGAACTAGTTCTAGGGAGGGGTTAGAACTTGATGAACACCCCTAGAACTTGTTCTTGAACTAGAACACAAACTTATGCTGAGGCAACTCGATCTAAACTTGTGGAAAAATTAGAAAATATAAATGAGCAAGAGAGTAAATGAGAGGAGGATGAAAATATGGTGAATATGGATGTGCAAACCTCCATCCCGGCCTCTGCTATTTATAAAGGGCAATCACTGACGTAGCAGGGTTGCAAATAATGGCTAGGAGCGTCAGGAGGCGGTTGGAGCCAGGTAACGTTCAGAAGGGGTCGGCCGAACCCCTGATGCTGCCGCACTAGGGGTGGGCCCTCTCTGGTCCAATTTTTGCAGGTACTCTCCAACAGCTCTTTGCAGCTCATGAACGTTGGTGATTCGAACATTGGCGACCATTTGCTTGCTCAGATGTAAATTTTCCACAAATTTGCATATATTTTGAATTTTTATGAAAATTTTCAAAATTGTAAATTGAAAACAGAAAAATCTAAGGATTCTAAAACTGATTTTTAGAAAGTTTTTCATGTGTTTTGAAAATTTTATTTTATTTTATCATAACATGTTATTTTAATTTTTAACATATTAAAAATTAATATTAAAGTAAAAATAAATAATTGGTAACTACCATTTTACCTTTGGCGAAGGACTCACCATTTTTCGTCCGGTGGGTAAGACGTATCTTCCGTTAATTTCCTGCATTCAAACTTTCCAGGGAATTCACGGGTTGCCCCGGAATTTTCCCTGATTGATCGACAGGAATAGCAGCAGCTAGGGTTGCTAAATTACCTTCAATGATTTTATTAAAATTTAATTGATCTTTTATAGCGGAGGATAAACTTTCCATATTAGCATTAATTGTTTCTAACATCTTATCATGGAAAGCAAGTTTCTTATTTAAATTTTCATTAATTTTAACTTGTCCTAACACAAGTTCTTTAAACGAATGTTGATTCGAATTAAAATTGGAGTTGGGATTCAAATTACCTTGACGTTGATTATTACACATATTATTACCTTATTGGCGGAACCCATTATTGATGAAGGAGACATCTTCCTGGTTCTCAGGGCAGTTATTCCCTGAATGGCCAACAGTACCATAGACTTCACAAGTCATTTTTGACTCCATGGCTTGGGCAATACTTCTGATGGATTCCTTCTCTTGAGCTCGTTCATCAAAACGTTTGATGAGAAGGTCCAACTTGGCTTCTAGCATGTCAACTTCTTTAACGGTGTGCATGCCTCTTCTATTTTGGTTTCTCTCATTCTTCCATCCTTGATTAGTAACCATTTTATCAATCAATGACATGGCAGCATTGATGGTAAGGGAGAGAAATGTGCCTCCAGCAGCTGCATCAAGGTGACCTTTGGACATGGGTGTGAGCCCATCATAGAAATTTTGTAAAATCAGCCAGTTTTCAATCCCGTGATGAGGGCAGGCAAGGATGTAATCTTGAAGTCGTTCCCATGCCTCAGGAATTGTTTCCTCTTGATTCTGCTGGAAATTTGATATTCTTCCCCTCAAAGCATTGGTCTTAGAGAGTGGGAAGTACTTTGCTAGGAATGCTGTTGCACATTTAGTCCATGTATCAACTGTAGTTGGGTCCTTGTAGAACCACTATTTCGCTCTTCCCGCGAGGGAAAAGGAAAACAAACGGATCTTGATCGTGTCTGGCGCAACATCCTTCATGACTATAGTGTCACAAAGTTCTAGGAACTGCTGTAAGTGTGCACTAGCATCCTCACTTGGCAAACCAGTGAATTGATTTGCTTGCACCATCGTGATAAGACCAGTATGGAGCTCAAAATTCCTGTCACCAACATTGACAATGGGCCCTGTCGGCACATTGGCAATGGCTGGCACAGAGAACTCGCGCAATGGCTTGTTAGCCATAGGTTCAGGTGGTGCGGTGGAATGTGGCTTGGTTCTGGAGGCGGACAGAGAGTGTAGAACGCTGGTTCGTCCTTTCCTCAAGATTGCCTCAGGATCGTCAACGAAGTTTGGAGGCAACTGAAATCCAACTCCACTTCCACTCATAAACTATCCCTGTTTTCATCCACAACATGGAGAAAACATACAAAGTTAACCTGAATGAGCAATAATTACTATACTTTATTATTACCATTGAACTTATCCATGATTAATCTAGCCTTCCCCGACAACGGCACCAGAAATGCTTGTTGGCATTTCTTAACGTCGTTACCAAGAATAGTGATATGACCCATTCTAGGCAACGGCGCTAGAAATACTTATTGGTACTTATTAACATCATCACTATGAATGTAGCATTTCAACCATTCATAGATAATAATGCTAACAAATACACTGATAGTTCAGGCTCTATTCAATCCGCATGCGTACAGATCTATCATTGTAGCATTTCACCCAGAGTATTCAGGGTATCGTTATTTATATTTTCCCATGGGAAGGCAATAGCTAATCATGGATATTGGATAGCTCAATGTTAATAATATAGCATAATAATCAATTGTTCATCAGGGGTAAATAAAGCATTGATAAATTGGGGGATAGTGAAGTTCACACAGGCATATATAAGCATCTCTATCAGAGGTAAAGAAAGACAATTAAATAAAAGAATAAAGAATAAAAGAATAATCCTAACTAGAACAATCTATTATAGTTATTGTCAAGAATTCTAGCAAGTCATACAATCAATATAAACATGGTTAGATTCACATCTAGATGGATCGGGAGAATGCCTAAGGTCTGGTCTGCCAGCTCCCCGCATCGCTTTAGACTCCTACACCATACCCGAACGTGGGGGAATACGAGGGACGAACAGGGCTGTCACCACCTGCCACCTACCCCACTACAGTGGAGTACGAACTGCAATTACCCGTTCCCTTGTATCCAAGTACCATACTTGCATACACGAAAACCACATATGCTCCCCCAGGTCGAGAACATATGCGAATCCGAAGACTTGGTAAACCACCATCTAGACATTAATCTAAACATGATCACACTAATTATATGTTTAATTAAGATCAAAGTTCTAGTCATCATGATCAACATACTCGAACTAAGAATTAGTTCTAATACGAAGAACATGAATGTAGAACTTAGCTCTAATTCAAGAACAATACTATAAATATAAGTAGAGAACAAGAACAAAATGGAACTAGAACTAGATTTATTCATACCAAGAACAGCCAAAATGTTCTTCTCCTCTTTACAACTTGAAGCTCTGCTCTAGATCTAAACTAGAACTAAAATGATAAACTAAAACTAGAGAGCTCTGGAGTTGTATTGCCTGGATGTGTGAAACTTTGTGTGAACTTAATTACAGAGGAGAACACGGCTGCTTTTTATAGTGCCTAAAGGTCGGTTCGTGGACGAATATTCTTGGTAACCCATGGAACCACCTTTAGCACCGCCATAGGAACCGCCTTGCAAAAGATGAGCCCAATCCACGCCACCAGGGGGGCGGCCGCACCAGGGGGTCGGCCGCACCCTGGCTGCCGCCTTTCGCCACCAACTTTGTTTGGTGGGCTCCCTGATGGGTCTGGATCACTTCTATGTTGGGTATTGGCCCTGGTTCGCGTTGTGGATTTGGCCTTCTTCACATTCTTCAAGTTGGGCCGCGCGAATACGCTTTGTTGATTGCACATTTTCTCTAGTTTGCTCACGAATCTTCATCGGATCTTTATCCTTATGTTATGGCTTCTTAATTTCTTCCTCTAGAGTTGGTTGCACATTCAGACTACCATTTTGAGGTTGGCGTACTATATGCATATTCAACTGTGCTATCACCTCTTGCAGGTGAGTATTCTTGGGCACTAAATGTTGACCATATGTCTTTCTGTTTAAGGCATTGCTACCACATTG
>JAHUYU010000700.1:0-19032 GCA_030439765.1 Tripidium arundinaceum | reverse complement strand
GCTTGCTTAAACTTGTTTCAGTACCTCTATTGTGCATGGTTGTACTGTCTATGACCCCATTTATGCCTTTGTCTTAATGAGTACCTCTGTTAAATCATGGAATGTGTTGTGTTGGAACATTAGAGGTCTGAATTCTGAAGGAAAATGGGATTTGGTTAGAAACAAAATCTGTGAAAGTTGTTGTGACATTCTGTGTCTACAGGAAACTAAAAGAGACTCCTTTGATCTTAGATATAATAGAAAGTTTTGTCCTCCCTCCTTTGACACCTTCTGCTTCCTCCCTTCGGTTGGGGTCCTCAGGTGGTATTCTTGTAGCCTGGAAGGGTTTTCTTTTTTGGGGTTCTTAGAATTTTCAGAATGAGTTCTCTATTTCTATGGAATTCACCTCTTTAGCCAACAATGATTCCTGGATTCTCACTACTGCATGGTCCTTACTTGGCTGAAAGGAAAAGAGAGTTTATGGATTGGTTTGGCAGCATTCAAATGCTAGATGACACTGTCTGGTTGGTTGTGGGAGATTTTATCCTAATAAAAAATGGAGGATAGGAACAGGTCAGGAGGCAACCTTACTGAGATGCATTTGTTTAATGAAGTCATCAATTCTCTGGGTTTGGATGAAATCCCTATTGGTATTTCTTAACGTCTACAGAATAATCCGCAAGCGCGCGGGTATACCATTATAGCATTTCACCCGGAAGTATTCGGGGTATCATGATTTATATTTTCCCAAGGGAAGGCATAGGTGTAAAAGTCTCTATTAGGTACATGAACAAGATAACATGCTGTATAATATACCAAAGTTCATAGCAAGGGTAAGCCATGATAAAAATAGGAATAGTGTGACACACACACAAGCTAGTCTCAGGAATGAAATGAAGAATGAATAAAGAATAAAACCTAAACAGGAGCAGGCATGCAAGAATCCTAGTGTTGCTATGCAAAGATTAGCAGATAATCATACAAACACATGATTAGCACTTAGTTCTAAGCACCTAGGCACCTGGGGAGACCATCCGAGCACTGGTCAGCCAGCAAGCGCGAGAGGCAATTTAGACTCCTACACCATACCCAAACGTGGGGGATTACAAGGGATGGACAAGGCTGTCACCACCTGCCGCCTACCCCTCAACCGTGGAGCATAGTCATATTCGTAGGTTCTCAGTATACCCGAGCACCACGCCCGTGTATATGAAAACTACCAAAGTCCCCCTGGGGCTCCGACCTGACGGATCGCCAAGCCTAGGACAAGGGCAAACCCGAAAGTACAATGAACTATCACCGTAGCTTAGATTGACTAGCCTAAACACGTATATTGCATAACTGATTGAGCATAGAGACTCATACGCTAACCTAATAGCAAATGAACTGAGCTCCAAATCATAAGCATAACAACGATAGATTTGAGAACAAGGCCATAAGGGAGCCGATGATATTGGTCGTACCAAACAACTCTGAGAAGTCCAAGATCTCCGACAAAGCTTTAGCCTAGCTCCAAATACTACAAAGGAAAAATTACAAGAGTGGAGAGGGAGAGAGGCTTCAAGTGTGGTGTGTGTCTCTTGAGTGGAGAGCCTCTCCCTCTATTTATACTAGTGTATGGTCGGTTTCGGAGGAATATTCCAGGGATAGCCTTGGGGAGTCACCAGAGGGCGCCACGTGGAGGCTGGAGGTGAGAGGCGCGGAGAGGGGGTCGGCCGACCCCAGGTGGCACCTCCCCGGCCCGCCTTTGGTCTGGTGGCTGGTGGGTGGTCCCTCAGCGTGATCCTCAGGGATATGCCTTGAATGATATCGGTTGCTCTGGTTTGTGGGCCTTCTCCCCCTTGTGCTCGCGTCGGATGGTGTTTTGCTGCGTTTCTTGTGTACTTCAAGCACGTTTTCTATGTTATTCCGACATGTGTCTTGTAAAACACTTATTCTCCAATACATGTGGAAATAGGTTAATATAAATAAAATATGTGAGTAAGACATGTTAGTTCTCCTTGATTTCTTTCTTATTTTGCGGTCATATTTGGCCTATAAGGACCGCCAACAAGATCCCCAAGCTTACCCTTTGCTCGTCCCGAGCAAAAGCTAAGGCATAGGTTGTTGATCAGGAGAACTAACATGTCTTACTCACATATTTTATTTATATTAACCTATTTCCACATGTATTGGAGAATAAGTGTTTTACAAGACACATGTCGGAATAACATAGAAAACGTGCTTGAAGTACACAAGAAACGCAGCAAAACACCATCCGACGCGAGCACAAGGGGGAGAAGGCCCACAAACCAGAGCAACCGATATCATTCAAGGCATATCCCTGAGGATCACGCTGAGGGACCACCCACCAGCCACCAGACCAAAGGCGGGCCGGGGAGGTGCCACCTGGGGTCGGCCGACCCCCTCTCCGCGCCTCTCACCTCCAGCCTCCACGTGGCGCCCTCTGGTGACTCCCCCAAGGCTATCCCTGGAATATTCCTCCGAAACCGACCATACACTAGTATAAATAGAGGGAGAGGCTCTCCACTCAAGAGACACACACCACACTTGAAGCCTCTCTCCCTCTCCACTCTTGTAATTTTTCCTTTGTAGTATTTGGAGCTAGGCTAAAGCTTTGTCGGAGATCTTGGACTTCTCAGAGTTGTTTGGTACGACCAATATCATCGGCTCCCTTATGGCCTTGTTCTCAAATCTATCGTTGTTATGCTTATGATTTGGAGCTCAGTTCATTTGCTATTAGGTTAGCGTATGAGTCTCTATGCTCAATCAGTTATGCAATATACGTGTTTAGGCTAGTCAATCTAAGCTACGGTGATAGTTCATTGTACTTTCGGGTTTGCCCTTGTCCTAGGCTTGGCGATCCGTCAGGTCGGAGCCCCAGGGGGACTTTGGTAGTTTTCATATACACGGGCGTGGTGCTCGGGTATACTGAGAACCTACGAATATGACTATGCTCCACGGTTGAGGGGTAGGCGGCAGGTGGTGACAGCCTTGTCCATCCCTTGTAATCCCCCACGTTTGGGTATGGTGTAGGAGTCTAAATTGCCTCTCGCGCTTGCTGGCTGACCAGTGCTCGGATGGTCTCCCCAGGTGCCTAGGTGCTTAGAACTAAGTGCTAATCATGTGTTTGTATGATTATCTGCTAATCTTTGCATAGCAACACTAGGATTCTTGCATGCCTGCTCCTGTTTAGGTTTTATTCTTTATTCATTCTTCATTTCATTCCTGAGACTAGCTTGTGTGTGTGTCACACTATTCCTATTTTTATCATGGCTTACCCTTGCTATGAACTTTGGTATATTATACAGCATGTTATCTTGTTCATGTACCTAATAGAGACTTTTACACCTATGCCTTCCCTTGGGAAAATATAAATCATGATACCCCGAATACTTCCGGGTGAAATGCTATAATGGTATACCCGCGCGCTTGCGGATTATTCTGTAGACGTTAAGAAATACCAATAGGGATTTCATCCAAACCCAGAGAATTGATGGCTTCATTAACAAATGCATCTCAGTAAGGTTGCCTCCTGACCTGTTCCTATCCTCCATTTTTTATTAGGATAAAATCTCCCACAACCAACCAGACAGTGTCATCTAGCATTTGAATGCTGCCAAACCAATCCATAAACTCTCTTTTCCTTTCAGCCAAGTAAGGACCATGCAGTAGTGAGAATCCAGGAATCATTGTTGGCTAAAGAGGTGAATTCCATAGAAATAGAGAACTCATTCTGAAAATTCTAAGAACCCCAAAAAAGAAAACCCTTCCAGGCTACAAGAATACCACCTGAGGACCCCAACCGAAGGGAGGAAGCAGAAGGTGTCAAAGGAGGGAGGACAAAACTTTCTATTATATCTAAGATCAAAGGAGTCTCTTTTAGTTTCCTGTAGACACAGAATGTCACAACAACTTTCACAGATTTTGTTTCTAACCAAATCCCATTTTCCTTCAGAATTCAGACCTCTAATGTTCCAACACAACACATTCCATGATTTAACAGAGGTACTCATTAAGACAAAGGCATAAATGGGGTCATAGACAGTACAACCATGCACAATAGAGGTACTGAAACAAGTTTAAGCAAGCAAAAGAAAGATAACCCACAGAAGTTCAAAAGGTTCAGGCCAACAAGCATGAATAACTTAAAATCAGGAGAGCAGACAAGGGCCCCAGAAGGGTGCCCAGCTTCAGTCTTGGTTGGCGCTTGGGGCATCATCATCACTGGTGCTGTTGTTGGAGTCTTCAGAGGGGGCAGATGCCATCCCTACAGGTGCAATTTTCGTCTTTGAGTTGAGAGCTTCATCAGAAAGGAGGCCATGATCTATGTTGCAGAGTGCACCAAGCTTTGTGATAGCCTTGGTAGATAGGGAGGGGGGTTTTGCAGAGAAGCCTAAGCACTTCTTGTTTGTACACTGAGAACTTTTGAATCCCTGCCTGAGAACTTTCAGCCTCGGGCTTCTTCTAACTTGGTCTTCCACCCCTCCAACAAAATTTTCATGTGGGGTCGTTAGAATCTTTGATTTGTCTCAAGTGGACCCAGGCCTACTTGGCCATAGTTTCAGTAAGTCTGAGAACTGCTTCTCTAATTGTTCTGGCCTCCGGGCCAAAAACTTTGCTCCAACAGGCCAAAAGGGCCCATTTGTGTTGTAACTGGGGATGGGGCCAATTTCTTCATAGCCCTTCTGCTCTCCCCGAAACAACTTGCTATTGCAAAGGAACTACTAACCTCAGAGAAGATCATCAGCTCACTGAGTCATTTCACAGCTGTGGATTTCATTCTGCTAGCCTCTTGTCCCTTTGAAGTTGAGCCCAAATGCTTGCTTGCACCCATGGAGGAGGACCATGATGATCAAAATCCCATCAGTAAAGACCACTTTAGTAGCAACATCTCCAAGAAAAAGGCCACTCCAAAAAAGTCCATCCTGGTGGAAGACCAAGTTAGAAGAAGCCCGAGGCTGAAAGTTCTCAGGCAGGGATTCAAAAGTTCTCAGTGTACAAACAAGAAGTGCTTAGGCTTCTCTGCAAAACCCCCCTCCCTATCTACCAAGGCTATCACAAAGCTTGGTGCACTCTGCAACATAGATCATGGCCTCCTTTCTGATGAAGCTCTCAACTCAAAGACGAAAATTGCACCTGTAGGGATGGCATCTGCCCCCTCTGAAGACTCCAACAACAGCACCAGTGATGATGATGCCCCAAGCGCCAACCAAGACTGAAGCTGGGCACCCTTCTGGGGCCCTTGTCTGCTCTCCTGATTTTAAGTTATTCATGCTTGTTGGCCTGAACCTTTTGAACTTCTGTGGGTTATCTTTCTTTTGCTTGCTTAAACTTGTTTCAGTACCTCTATTGTGCATGGTTGTACTGTCTATGACCCCATTTATGCCTTTGTCTTAATGAGTACCTCTGTTAAATCATGGAATGTGTTGTGTTGGAACATTAGAGGTCTGAATTCTGAAGGAAAATGGGATTTGGTTAGAAACAAAATCTGTGAAAGTTGTTGTGACATTCTGTGTCTACAGGAAACTAAAAGAGACTCCTTTGATCTTAGATATAATAGAAAGTTTTGTCCTCCCTCCTTTGACACCTTCTGCTTCCTCCCTTCGGTTGGGGTCCTCAGGTGGTATTCTTGTAGCCTGGAAGGGTTTTCTTTTTTGGGGTTCTTAGAATTTTCAGAATGAGTTCTCTATTTCTATGGAATTCACCTCTTTAGCCAACAATGATTCCTGGATTCTCACTACTGCATGGTCCTTACTTGGCTGAAAGGAAAAGAGAGTTTATGGATTGGTTTGGCAGCATTCAAATGCTAGATGACACTGTCTGGTTGGTTGTGGGAGATTTTATCCTAATAAAAAATGGAGGATAGGAACAGGTCAGGAGGCAACCTTACTGAGATGCATTTGTTTAATGAAGCCATCAATTCTCTGGGTTTGGATGAAATCCCTATTGGTATTTCTTAACGTCTACAGAATAATCCGCAAGCGCGCGGGTATACCATTATAGCATTTCACCCGGAAGTATTCGGGGTATCATGATTTATATTTTCCCAAGGGAAGGCATAGGTGTAAAAGTCTCTATTAGGTACATGAACAAGATAACATGCTGTATAATATACCAAAGTTCATAGCAAGGGTAAGCCATGATAAAAATAGGAATAGTGTGACACACACACAAGCTAGTCTCAGGAATGAAATGAAGAATGAATAAAGAATAAAACCTAAACAGGAGCAGGCATGCAAGAATCCTAGTGTTGCTATGCAAAGATTAGCAGATAATCATACAAACACATGATTAGCACTTAGTTCTAAGCACCTAGGCACCTGGGGAGACCATCCGAGCACTGGTCAGCCAGCAAGCGCGAGAGGCAATTTAGACTCCTACACCATACCCAAACGTGGGGGATTACAAGGGATGGACAAGGCTGTCACCACCTGCCGCCTACCCCTCAACCGTGGAGCATAGTCATATTCGTAGGTTCTCAGTATACCCGAGCACCACGCCCGTGTATATGAAAACTACCAAAGTCCCCCTGGGGCTCCGACCTGACGGATCGCCAAGCCTAGGACAAGGGCAAACCCGAAAGTACAATGAACTATCACCGTAGCTTAGATTGACTAGCCTAAACACGTATATTGCATAACTGATTGAGCATAGAGACTCATACGCTAACCTAATAGCAAATGAACTGAGCTCCAAATCATAAGCATAACAACGATAGATTTGAGAACAAGGCCATAAGGGAGCCGATGATATTGGTCGTACCAAACAACTCTGAGAAGTCCAAGATCTCCGACAAAGCTTTAGCCTAGCTCCAAATACTACAAAGGAAAAATTACAAGAGTGGAGAGGGAGAGAGGCTTCAAGTGTGGTGTGTGTCTCTTGAGTGGAGAGCCTCTCCCTCTATTTATACTAGTGTATGGTCGGTTTCGGAGGAATATTCCAGGGATAGCCTTGGGGGAGTCACCAGAGGGCGCCACGTGGAGGCTGGAGGTGAGAGGCGCGGAGAGGGGGTCGGCCGACCCCAGGTGGCACCTCCCCGGCCCGCCTTTGGTCTGGTGGCTGGTGGGTGGTCCCTCAGCGTGATCCTCAGGGATATGCCTTGAATGATATCGGTTGCTCTGGTTTGTGGGCCTTCTCCCCCTTGTGCTCGCGTCGGATGGTGTTTTGCTGCGTTTCTTGTGTACTTCAAGCACGTTTTCTATGTTATTCCGACATGTGTCTTGTAAAACACTTATTCTCCAATACATGTGGAAATAGGTTAATATAAATAAAATATGTGAGTAAGACATGTTAGTTCTCCTGATCAACAACCTATGCCTTAGCTTTTGCTCGGGACGAGCAAAGGGTAAGCTTGGGGATCTTGTTGGCGGTCCTTATAGGCCAAATATGACCGCAAAATAAGAAAGAAATCAAGGAGAACTAACATGTCTTACTCACATATTTTATTTATATTAACCTATTTCCACATGTATTGGAGAATAAGTGTTTTACAAGACACATGTCGGAATAACATAGAAAACGTGCTTGAAGTACACAAGAAACGCAGCAAAACACCATCCGACGCGAGCACAAGGGGGAGAAGGCCCACAAACCAGAGCAACCGATATCATTCAAGGCATATCCCTGAGGATCACGCTGAGGGACCACCCACCAGCCACCAGACCAAAGGCGGGCCGGGGAGGTGCCACCTGGGGTCGGCCGACCCCCTCTCCGCGCCTCTCACCTCCAGCCTCCACGTGGCGCCCTCTGGTGACTCCCCCAAGGCTATCCCTGGAATATTCCTCCGAAACCGACCATACACTAGTATAAATAGAGGGAGAGGCTCTCCACTCAAGAGACACACACCACACTTGAAGCCTCTCTCCCTCTCCACTCTTGTAATTTTTCCTTTGTAGTATTTGGAGCTAGGCTAAAGCTTTGTCGGAGATCTTGGACTTCTCAGAGTTGTTTGGTACGACCAATATCATCGGCTCCCTTATGGCCTTGTTCTCAAATCTATCGTTGTTATGCTTATGATTTGGAGCTCAGTTCATTTGCTATTAGGTTAGCGTATGAGTCTCTATGCTCAATCAGTTATGCAATATACGTGTTTAGGCTAGTCAATCTAAGCTACGGTGATAGTTCATTGTACTTTCGGGTTTGCCCTTGTCCTAGGCTTGGCGATCCGTCAGGTCGGAGCCCCAGGGGGACTTTGGTAGTTTTCATATACACGGGCGTGGTGCTCGGGTATACTGAGAACCTACGAATATGACTATGCTCCACGGTTGAGGGGTAGGCGGCAGGTGGTGACAGCCTTGTCCATCCCTTGTAATCCCCCACGTTTGGGTATGGTGTAGGAGTCTAAATTGCCTCTCGCGCTTGCTGGCTGACCAGTGCTCGGATGGTCTCCCCAGGTGCCTAGGTGCTTAGAACTAAGTGCTAATCATGTGTTTGTATGATTATCTGCTAATCTTTGCATAGCAACACTAGGATTCTTGCATGCCTGCTCCTGTTTAGGTTTTATTCTTTATTCATTCTTCATTTCATTCCTGAGACTAGCTTGTGTGTGTGTCACACTATTCCTATTTTTATCATGGCTTACCCTTGCTATGAACTTTGGTATATTATACAGCATGTTATCTTGTTCATGTACCTAATAGAGACTTTTACACCTATGCCTTCCCTTGGGAAAATATAAATCATGATACCCCGAATACTTCCGGGTGAAATGCTATAATGGTATACCCGCGCGCTTGCGGATTATTCTGTAGACGTTAAGAAATACCAATAGGGATTTCATCCAAACCCAGAGAATTGATGGCTTCATTAAACAAATGCATCTCAGTAAGGTTGCCTCCTGACCTGTTCCTATCCTCCATTTTTTATTAGGATAAAATCTCCCACAACCAACCAGACAGTGTCATCTAGCATTTGAATGCTGCCAAACCAATCCATAAACTCTCTTTTCCTTTCAGCCAAGTAAGGACCATGCAGTAGTGAGAATCCAGGAATCATTGTTGGCTAAAGAGGTGAATTCCATAGAAATAGAGAACTCATTCTGAAAATTCTAAGAACCCCAAAAAAGAAAACCCTTCCAGGCTACAAGAATACCACCTGAGGACCCCAACCGAAGGGAGGAAGCAGAAGGTGTCAAAGGAGGGAGGACAAAACTTTCTATTATATCTAAGATCAAAGGAGTCTCTTTTAGTTTCCTGTAGACACAGAATGTCACAACAACTTTCACAGATTTTGTTTCTAACCAAATCCCATTTTCCTTCAGAATTCAGACCTCTAATGTTCCAACACAACACATTCCATGATTTAACAGAGGTACTCATTAAGACAAAGGCATAAATGGGGTCATAGACAGTACAACCATGCACAATAGAGGTACTGAAACAAGTTTAAGCAAGCAAAAGAAAGATAACCCACAGAAGTTCAAAAGGTTCAGGCCAACAAGCATGAATAACTTAAAATCAGGAGAGCAGACAAGGGCCCCAGAAGGGTGCCCAGCTTCAGTCTTGGTTGGCGCTTGGGGCATCATCATCACTGGTGCTGTTGTTGGAGTCTTCAGAGGGGGCAGATGCCATCCCTACAGGTGCAATTTTCGTCTTTGAGTTGAGAGCTTCATCAGAAAGGAGGCCATGATCTATGTTGCAGAGTGCACCAAGCTTTGTGATAGCCTTGGTAGATAGGGAGGGGGGTTTTGCAGAGAAGCCTAAGCACTTCTTGTTTGTACACTGAGAACTTTTGAATCCCTGCCTGAGAACTTTCAGCCTCGGGCTTCTTCTAACTTGGTCTTCCACCAGGATGGACTTTTTGGAGTGGCCTTTTTCTTGGAGATGTTGCTACTAAAGTGGTCTTTACTGATGGGATTTTGATCATCATGGTCCTCCTCCATGGGTGCAAGCAAGCATTTGGGCTCAACTTCAAAGGGACAAGAGGCTAGCAGAATGAAATCCACAGCTGTGAAATGACTCAGTGAGCTGATGATCTTCTCTGAGGTTAGTAGTTCCTTTGCAATAGCAAGTTGTTTCGGGGAGAGCAGAAGGGCTATGAAGAAATTGGCCCCATCCCCAGTTACAACACAAATGGGCCCTTTTGGCCTGTTGGAGCAAAGTTTTTGGCCCGGAGGCCAGAACAATTAGAGAAGCAGTTCTCAGACTTACTGAAACTATGGCCAAGTAGGCCTGGGTCCACTTGAGACAAATCAAAGATTCTAACGACCCCACATGAAAATTTTGTTGGAGGGGTGGACTAGGAGGGGCAGCTTCATGAGCATCATTGAAGTCCTGAGCAATCTGGAGATCCTTTTCATTCATCTAGGCATCCTCAAGTAGCTCTAAGGGAACAAAGCTCTCTGTTGGTTGATTCAGTTCTGGTAGGATTACTTGAGCATGTTCTGGCAGGTTCACTTGAACAGCCAATTCAAGGCCTAAATCATTATTCAGAATGTCCAACATCTCTTGATCCTCTTCCTGTTCTACTTCATTTTCGTTGACCTGATTGACCAGTTCATTTAACTCCAGGAAAGGTTTATTAGGGAGGGGAGGATCCACTATCATTTCTTGCATATCTAGCTCCTGTTGCTGTGGAGCCTCATGATTCAAATCAATAGCTTGGGGCTGATCATTTAGGTTTAGACCTAGGATCTGCTGCTCATATTCTCTAGCCATAGATCCCATGCATTATCATCATCCATGGCTTGTGGATTGTTAGCAACATTGCCTCCACCAAGAAAACTAAGCCCACCCTGCTGTTGCTGCTGGGAGTTGGCGGTGCCAGGTCTAGGCTGACCAAAGCCAAAGAAATCATACGGGCCATTTGGGGGAAAGCCACATGGCTTAGGGCAGGATCCTTGTCAGTAGGAAGCCCACCAAGCAGGTCCCCCTAGAGGATTTCACACTGGATTGTCCAGGAGTGACCCTGAAAGTCTTCACTCTCTGAGACAACCAAAAATTACAGAACAACTTCTAGTTCACTAACCCGAGCCCTGACAAGCAATTTTGACAGATGAGCTGGGTTGTCGACCCAGGAAAGGACTCTACCAAAAGAACTAAATGTATTCACCACATACTCGTCTTCTCTCATATTAGGGGGAAACCCAAGAGCATGATCCAGCACTCACGGTGAACTGAAAAGACTGCCAATTTCTACCCCGATTATGCCCTACAAAGCTGATATTGACATTACCAAATGGAATCGAACCCATCTGAATCAGCTGGTCCTTGTCATAAGCATTTCTGAACCTAACATATGCTTTCCCCAAGTGCGTTGGCTGAACATCCGTAACTACAACTCTTCTTTCATTGTTCAAGAAGTCCAAGAGTACCCTACATATGCCATTGAAAGTTACCTGCCCTTCTGGTAGAGGTTCAATGGTGGCGGTGGTGAGATCCATATTCTTCCACCTTGGCCTGGTCACAACCACTCTAGTCATTGGCTGTCATGCCGGTACTTCCAGAAGGGATGAATGGGCCGGGGTCAGTGCGCCAGTACGCCATTGGAGCACCACTACGAGCTTCGGGAGATACAGTGGATGGTGAGGAAGAATTGGGGTTTTCTCCGCCGATGAAGAACTCAACACTTTTCGGGGAAGGGGCTAAGTTAATATCCCAATCAACAGTGCGGGAAGGCAGAGGGTTGCCTCGGGAGTCATCTGAGCAGTTGCATCGAGGTGATGAAGCAGGTCCCATTGTCAGAGAGCGATCCAATTTGAACAATGGCTGCTATCCCAGCATGCGAATGTGGCTTTTGCAAAATCATCAAGTTTCCTTCCCTTAGTCAGAGATTGGAAGGGTTCCCACCATTGTGGGCAAGAGGCTGCAATGTGGTCCCAATCTCCACAGTTGCTGCATTTAATGGGGAAGCTACATGCACTCCTCGCGTGTGATGAAGAAAGGAAGTGCCGGCACTGCACTGGACTTGAGTTGGCCTTAGGAGCCATGAATGAAGACGGCTGCGGAATTTTGAGGCCGGATGAACTCAAACTAAAATCCAAGCAGATATCTAGAATAGGGGATGCTTCCATTGGTGGAGGAACAGGAGGAACTGAACCAAGAAAAGATTCATGATCAGAGGACTCATTGCGCGGAACATCCTTCCAACTGATTCTGTCAAACACTGAAGCTTTAGGAAAAACCAGGCGATCAAAAATTGGCTTCTTGTGCTGATCCGGCTGCTAAATCTGAGTAGAGCTGGAGGATCAAGAGATGTTGGACATTCTGAATAATGATTTAGGCCTTGAATTGGCTGTTCAAGTGAACCTGCCAGAACATGCTCAAGTAATCCTACCAGAACTGAATCAACCAACAGAGAGCTTTGTTCCCTTAGAGCTACTTGAGGATGCCTAGATGAATGAAAAGGATCTCCAGATTGCTCAGGACTTCAATGATGCTCATGAAGCTGCCCCTCCTAGTCCACCCCTCCAACAAAATTTTCATGTGGGGTCGTTAGAATCTTTGATTTGTCTCAAGTGGACCCAGGCCTACTTGGCCATAGTTTCAGTAAGTCTGAGAACTGCTTCTCTAATTGTTCTGGCCTCCGGGCCAAAAACTTTGCTCCAACAGGCCAAAAGGGCCCATTTGTGTTGTAACTGGGGATGGGGCCAATTTCTTCATAGCCCTTCTGCTCTCCCCGAAACAACTTGCTATTGCAAAGGAACTACTAACCTCAGAGAAGCAGTTCTCAGACTTACTGAAACTATGGCCAAGTAGGCCTGGGTCCACTTGAGACAAATCAAAGATTCTAACGACCCCACATGAAAATTTTGTTGGAGGGGTGGACTAGGAGGGGCAGCTTCATGAGCATCATTGAAGTCCTGAGCAATCTGGAGATCCTTTTCATTCATCTAGGCATCCTCAAGTAGCTCTAAGGGAACAAAGCTCTCTGTTGGTTGATTCAGTTCTGGTAGGATTACTTGAGCATGTTCTGGCAGGTTCACTTGAACAGCCAATTCAAGGCCTAAATCATTATTCAGAATGTCCAACATCTCTTGATCCTCCAGCTCTACTCAGATTTAGCAGCCGGATCAGCACAAGAAGCCAATTTTTGATCGCCTGGTTTTTCCTAAAGCTTCAGTGTTTGACAGAATCAGTTGGAAGGATGTTCCGCGCAATGAGTCCTCTGATCATGAATCTTTTCTTGGTTCAGTTCCTCCTGTTCCTCCACCAATGGAAGCATCCCCTATTCTAGATATCTGCTTGGATTTTAGTTTGAGTTCATCCGGCCTCAAAATTCCGCAGCCGTCTTCATTCATGGCTCCTAAGGCCAACTCAAGTCCAGTGCAGTGCCGGCACTTCCTTTCTTCATCACACGCGAGGAGTGCATGTAGCTTCCCCATTAAATGCAGCAACTGTGGAGATTGGGACCACATTGCAGCCTCTTGCCCACAATGGTGGGAACCCTTCCAATCTCTGACTAAGGGAAGGAAACTTGATGATTTTGCAAAAGCCACATTCGCATGCTGGGATAGCAGCCATTGTTCAAATTGGATCGCTCTCTGACAATGGGACCTGCTTCATCACCTCGATGCAACTGCTCAGATGACTCCCGAGGCAACCCTCTGCCTTCCGCACTGTTGATTGGGATATTAACTTAGCCCCTTCCCCGAAAAGTGTTGAGTTCTTCATCGGCGGAGAAAACCCCAATTCTTCCTCACCATCCACTGTATCTCCCGAAGCTCGTAGTGGTGCTCCAATGGCGTACTGGCGCACTGACCCCGGCCCATTCATCCCTTCTGGAAGTACCGGCATGACAGCCAATGACTAGAGTGGTTGTGACCAGGCCAAGGTGGAAGAATATGGATCTCACCACCGCCACCATTGAACCTCTACCAGAAGGGCAGGTAACTTTCAATGGCATATGTAGGGTACTCTTGGACTTCTTGAACAATGAAAGAAGAGTTGTAGTTACGGATGTTCAGCCAACGCACTTGGGGAAAGCATATGTTAGGTTCAGAAATGCTTATGACAAGGACCAGCTGATTCAGATGGGTTCGATTCCATTTGGTAATGTCAATATCAGCTTTGTAGGGCATAATCGGGGTAGAAATTGGCAGTCTTTTCAGTTCACCGTGAGTGCTGGATCATGCTCTTGGGTTTCCCCCTAATATGAGAGAAGACGAGTATGTGGTGAATACATTTAGTTCTTTTGGTAGAGTCCTTTCCTGGGTCGACAACCCAGCTCATCTGTCAAAATTGCTTGTCAGGGCTCGGGTTAGTGAACTAGAAGTTGTTCTGTAATTTTTGGTTGTCTCAGAGAGTGAAGACTTTCAGGGTCACTCCTGGACAATCCAGTGTGAAATCCTCTAGGGGGACCTGCTTGGTGGGCTTCCTACTGACAAGGATCCTGCCCCTAAGCCATGTGGCTTTCCCCCAAATGGCCCGTATGATTTCTTTGGCTTTGGTCAGCCTAGACCTGGCACCGCCAACTCCCAGCAGCAACAGCAGGGTGGGCTTAGTTTTCTTGGTGGAGGCAATGTTGCTAACAATCCACAAGCCATGGATGATGATAATGCATGGGATCTATGGCTAGAGAATATGAGCAGCAGATCCTAGGTCTAAACCTAAATGATCAGCCCCAAGCTATTGATTTGAATCATGAGGCTCCACAGCAACAGGAGCTAGATATGCAAGAAATGATAGTGGATCCTCCCCTCCCTAATAAACCTTTCCTGGAGTTAAATGAACTGGTCAATCAGGTCAACGAAAATGAAGTAGAACAGGAAGAGGATCAAGAGATGTTGGACATTCTGAATAATGATTTAGGCCTTGAATTGGCTGTTCAAGTGAACCTGCCAGAACATGCTCAAGTAATCCTACCAGAACTGAATCAACCAACAGAGAGCTTTGTTCCCTTAGAGCTACTTGAGGATGCCTAGATGAATGAAAAGGATCTCCAGATTGCTCAGGACTTCAATGATGCTCATGAAGCTGCCCCTCCTAGTCCACCCCTCCAACAAAATTTTCATGTGGGGTCGTTAGAATCTTTGATTTGTCTCAAGTGGACCCAGGCCTACTTGGCCATAGTTTCAGTAAGTCTGAGAACTGCTTCTCTAATTGTTCTGGCCTCCGGGCCAAAAACTTTGCTCCAACAGGCCAAAAGGGCCCATTTGTGTTGTAACTGGGGATGGGGCCAATTTCTTCATAGCCCTTCTGCTCTCCCCGAAACAACTTGCTATTGCAAAGGAACTACTAACCTCAGAGAAGATCATCAGCTCACTGAGTCATTTCACAGCTGTGGATTTCATTCTGCTAGCCTCTTGTCCCTTTGAAGTTGAGCCCAAATGCTTGCTTGCACCCATGGAGGAGGACCATGATGATCAAAATCCCATCAGTAAAGACCACTTTAGTAGCAACATCTCCAAGAAAAAGGCCACTCCAAAAAAGTCCATCCTGGTGGAAGACCAAGTTAGAAGAAGCCCGAGGCTGAAAGTTCTCAGGCAGGGATTCAAAAGTTCTCAGTGTACAAACAAGAAGTGCTTAGGCTTCTCTGCAAAACCCCCCTCCCTATCTACCAAGGCTATCACAAAGCTTGGTGCACTCTGCAACATAGATCATGGCCTCCTTTCTGATGAAGCTCTCAACTCAAAGGGACAAGAGGCTAGCAGAATGAAATCCACAGCTGTGAAATGACTCAGTGAGCTGATGATCTTCTCTGAGGTTAGTAGTTCCTTTGCAATAGCAAGTTGTTTCGGGGAGAGCAGAAGGGCTATGAAGAAATTGGCCCCATCCCCAGTTACAACACAAATGGGCCCTTTTGGCCTGTTGGAGCAAAGTTTTTGGCCCGGAGGCCAGAACAATTAGAGAAGCAGTTCTCAGACTTACTGAAACTATGGCCAAGTAGGCCTGGGTCCACTTGAGACAAATCAAAGATTCTAACGACCCCACATGAAAATTTTGTTGGAGGGGTGGACTAGGAGGGGCAGCTTCATGAGCATCATTGAAGTCCTGAGCAATCTGGAGATCCTTTTCATTCATCTAGGCATCCTCAAGTAGCTCTAAGGGAACAAAGCTCTCTGTTGGTTGATTCAGTTCTGGTAGGATTACTTGAGCATGTTCTGGCAGGTTCACTTGAACAGCCAATTCAAGGCCTAAATCATTATTCAGAATGTCCAACATCTCTTGATCCTCTTCCTGTTCTACTTCATTTTCGTTGACCTGATTGACCAGTTCATTTAACTCCAGGAAAGGTTTATTAGGGAGGGGAGGATCCACTATCATTTCTTGCATATCTAGCTCCTGTTGCTGTGGAGCCTCATGATTCAAATCAATAGCTTGGGGCTGATCATTTAGGTTTAGACCTAGGATCTGCTGCTCATATTCTCTAGCCATAGATCCCATGCATTATCATCATCCATGGCTTGTGGATTGTTAGCAACATTGCCTCCACCAAGAAAACTAAGCCCACCCTGCTGTTGCTGCTGGGAGTTGGCGGTGCCAGGTCTAGGCTGACCAAAGCCAAAGAAATCATACGGGCCATTTGGGGGAAAGCCACATGGCTTAGGGGCAGGATCCTTGTCAGTAGGAAGCCCACCAAGCAGGTCCCCCTAGAGGATTTCACACTGGATTGTCCAGGAGTGACCCTGAAAGTCTTCACTCTCTGAGACAACCAAAAATTACAGAACAACTTCTAGTTCACTAACCCGAGCCCTGACAAGCAATTTTGACAGATGAGCTGGGTTGTCGACCCAGGAAAGGACTCTACCAAAAGAACTAAATGTATTCACCACATACTCGTCTTCTCTCATATTAGGGGGAAACCCAAGAGCATGATCCAGCACTCACGGTGAACTGAAAAGACTGCCAATTTCTACCCCGATTATGCCCTACAAAGCTGATATTGACATTACCAAATGGAATCGAACCCATCTGAATCAGCTGGTCCTTGTCATAAGCATTTCTGAACCTAACATATGCTTTCCCCAAGTGCGTTGGCTGAACATCCGTAACTACAACTCTTCTTTCATTGTTCAAGAAGTCCAAGAGTACCCTACATATGCCATTGAAAGTTACCTGCCCTTCTGGTAGAGGTTCAATGGTGGCGGTGGTGAGATCCATATTCTTCCACCTTGGCCTGGTCACAACCACTCTAGTCATTGGCTGTCATGCCGGTACTTCCAGAAGGGATGAATGGGCCGGGGTCAGTGCGCCAGTACGCCATTGGAGCACCACTACGAGCTTCGGGAGATACAGTGGATGGTGAGGAAGAATTGGGGTTTTCTCCGCCGATGAAGAACTCAACACTTTTCGGGGAAGGGGCTAAGTTAATATCCCAATCAACAGTGCGGGAAGGCAGAGGGTTGCCTCGGGAGTCATCTGAGCAGTTGCATCGAGGTGATGAAGCAGGTCCCATTGTCAGAGAGCGATCCAATTTGAACAATGGCTGCTATCCCAGCATGCGAATGTGGCTTTTGCAAAATCATCAAGTTTCCTTCCCTTAGTCAGAGATTGGAAGGGTTCCCACCATTGTGGGCAAGAGGCTGCAATGTGGTCCCAATCTCCACAGTTGCTGCATTTAATGGGGAAGCTACATGCACTCCTCGCGTGTGATGAAGAAAGGAAGTGCCGGCACTGCACTGGACTTGAGTTGGCCTTAGGAGCCATGAATGAAGACGGCTGCGGAATTTTGAGGCCGGATGAACTCAAACTAAAATCCAAGCAGATATCTAGAATAGGGGATGCTTCCATTGGTGGAGGAACAGGAGGAACTGAACCAAGAAAAGATTCATGATCAGAGGACTCATTGCGCGGAACATCCTTCCAACTGATTCTGTCAAACACTGAAGCTTTAGGAAAAACCAGGCGATCAAAAATTGGCTTCTTGTGCTGATCCGGCTGCTAAATCTGAGTAGAGCTGGAGGATCAAGAGATGTTGGACATTCTGAATAATGATTTAGGCCTTGAATTGGCTGTTCAAGTGAACCTGCCAGAACATGCTCAAGTAATCCTACCAGAACTGAATCAACCAACAGAGAGCTTTGTTCCCTTAGAGCTACTTGAGGATGCCTAGATGAATGAAAAGGATCTCCAGATTGCTCAGGACTTCAATGATGCTCATGAAGCTGCCCCTCCTAGTCCACCCCTCCAACAAAATTTTCATGTGGGGTCGTTAGAATCTTTGATTTGTCTCAAGTGGACCCAGGCCTACTTGGCCATAGTTTCAGTAAGTCTGAGAACTGCTTCTCTGAGGTTAGTAGTTCCTTTGCAATAGCAAGTTGTTTCGGGGAGAGCAGAAGGGCTATGAAGAAATTGGCCCCATCCCCAGTTACAACACAAATGGGCCCTTTTGGCCTGTTGGAGCAAAGTTTTTGGCCCGGAGGCCAGAACAATTAGAGAAGCAGTTCTCAGACTTACTGAAACTATGGCCAAGTAGGCCTGGGTCCACTTGAGACAAATCAAAGATTCTAACGACCCCACATGAAAATTTTGTTGGAGGGGTGGACTAGGAGGGGCAGCTTCATGAGCATCATTGAAGTCCTGAGCAATCTGGAGATCCTTTTCATTCATCTAGGCATCCTCAAGTAGCTCTAAGGGAACAAAGCTCTCTGTTGGTTGATTCAGTTCTGGTAGGATTACTTGAGCATGTTCTGGCAGGTTCACTTGAACAGCCAATTCAAGGCCTAAATCATTATTCAGAATGTCCAACATCTCTTGATCCTCCAGCTCTACTCAGATTTAGCAGCCGGATCAGCACAAGAAGCCAATTTTTGATCGCCTGGTTTTTCCTAAAGCTTCAGTGTTTGACAGAATCAGTTGGAAGGATGTTCCGCGCAATGAGTCCTCTGATCATGAATCTTTTCTTGGTTCAGTTCCTCCTGTTCCTCCACCAATGGAAGCATCCCCTATTCTAGATATCTGCTTGGATTTTAGTTTGAGTTCATCCGGCCTCAAAATTCCGCAGCCGTCTTCATTCATGGCTCCTAAGGCCAACTCAAGTCCAGTGCAGTGCCGGCACTTCCTTTCTTCATCACACGCGAGGAGTGCATGTAGCTTCCCCATTAAATGCAGCAACTGTGGAGATTGGGACCACATTGCAGCCTCTTGCCCACAATGGTGGGAACCCTTCCAA
>JAHUYU010003547.1:0-21199 GCA_030439765.1 Tripidium arundinaceum | reverse complement strand
AGGGTATGGGCACTGGATATCCAGTGGCATCGTTATTCCAGAGTCAGTGGAAACTGTGTCAGGATTCAGGTTTCATTTGCAGTATGGAATATTGCAGTGCTTGGTTCTGACCATTCTGGAAATAGTTTTTTGGTGTATAGTTTCCTGGAAACTGAAGTTTCTGATGGGATCGTTTTCGCCATTCAATTGCACAATAGCGTGAGAACACATCAAAGCATACTAATGATATTGTTATTAGTTATTATGACCAAGTGTTAGCGGCTAGACTCCAATACGAAATAGCCGGAGGCCCGGGAGCCGGACAAGTCTGTCGCATGCAAAGCCACTAGGCTGCCGTCGTCACGTTTTCATCACTAGATGTGCCTGATATTTAATCTCCCGAAGGCTGATTAACCGGACCTTCTTTTTCATCACTTGGAAACACGGGAAGAAATAAAAATATACGTGCAGACCAACCAGTAACAATGCCCAGAATTGAATCGAATTAAAATTAACCAACCATACTTTACCATCGAGTTATTACAGTCTAATTTACTTTATGAGATAACAGCAGTGCTAATCCGTCTGACTTTGGCGGCACCGCGTCTAAAGAACATCAGTTACTTGGCAACGCAAGAGACATGAGAGAAACCACAAGAAACACGAACACATAAACGCCGATGATGAAGGTGAAATCGGCCGGGACATCACGCTCTGCCACGGCGGGCCGCGTGACGCCAGTAGCCTGCCGCTCGACGGTGGCGCAGTCCTCCAGCGCCGACTCCAACGCCTCGGCGGCCGCCGCCGCCTCAGTCGCCAGCGCGCGGTCCAGCTCCCGCTGCGCGGCCTCCCGTCGCCTCGCCTCCTCCATCGCCAGCTCCCGCTCCCTGTCCCGCACCGCCCGCGCCGTGAACTGGGCTTCCGCCGTCCGCGCGCAGGTGCAGCTCCCCGCCAGACCACCACCCGGGGTCGCTGTGCCGGGCACGTCGCAAGTGTCGTCAACGTCGTCGTAGCTCCGCAGCTGCCCGACGACTCGAACGCCTCCGCCGCGTGTTGCCGCCGCAGGTCTTCCAGCACCCGCCGCAGGTCCTCCCACAACGCTTGCCTCTCCGTCTGACTTTGGCTAGCAAATCCCCAGCGCTGGCTTTCGACGCCGCCGCCGGTTGTGGCTCTTGGTCTTGGCCAACCGTAGAGGCTTGTCCCATTGACATCAGCCGCAACCTCATCGTTGCCCTCTTCCATGTCAGAATCAGTATCAACGTCGTCGTAGCCGCGAGCAGCGCGAGCAGCAAACTCCGGCCGCCGGGTTCCGTGGCTCGGCTCAGCGCTGTGGCCACAAGCCGCAGTAGCAGTAGCAGCCTCGTCTTCCCCGTCGGAACTGTCAATGTCGTCGTCGATGGCACAGTCCCTTGGCAACAGCATGTCAAACAAGGACCCGTCTTCCAACTCCTCCTCCTCGTAGTCGATGGAGCCGTGCTCGCTCTCGGCCTCATAGTCGTCGATGCTGGCGTCGCATGCCGGAGCCCTGGGCAACAGCATGTCAAAGATGTCTTGGTTGCCGGTCTCTGCTACATTAACAATTCCGTCTTCCTCATCAGACTCCAAGCAATTATCTTCCATGCCAGAACTGTCAGTATCAATGTCGTCGTCGATGGCACGGTCCCTGGGCAACAGCATGTCAAACAAGGAACCGTCTTCCTCTTCCTCCTCGTAGTCAATGTAGCCGTGCTCGCTCTCGTCCTCGTAGTCGTCGATGTTGGCGCCGCCGCCGCATGCCGTAGCTCTCGGAAACAGCATGTCAAAGAAGTCTTGGTTGCCGTTCTCTGCTACATCAACAACGTCATCTTCCTCATCAGACTCCAAGCATTCGTCATCTTCCATGTCAGAACTGTCGGTATCCATGTCAGAACCAGAACTGTCGGTATCCATGTCATCGTACTTGCTAGGAAAGGACTCCGGCTGCTCCTTCACGGCCCCGTTGGCGTTGGCTGCACCTGCTCGTGCTCTGCGTTGGCGTCGCATGCCGTAGTAGCCCTGGGCAACAGCATGGCAAAGATGTCTTTTTTGCCGTTCTCCGCTACATCAACGACGTGACTGCTCTCCTCCTCCTCGCCAGACCTCACCGTGTCCTCTTCTTCTTCTTTTTCCTCCTCGTAAGTGCTCTCTGCGTCTTCTTCTTCCTCCTCCTCCTCGCCGTAGCCCTCGGCGTCGTCATCGGAGTCCGCGCCAGAGCTCTCAGGATCGTCCGATTCATCGCCAGAGCTCTCTACGTCATCCTCCTCGCCTGAGCACTCCGCGTTACTCCCCTCCTCCTCGCCTGAGATCTCTGAGTCATCGTCGTTGCCCTCCTCGCCAGTGCTCTCCACGTCATCATCTCCAGTGGTCTCCACGTCATCCACCTCGCCAGAGCACTCCGCGTCGTTATCGTCCTCCTCCTGCGCCTCGCCAGATACCTCCGAGTCATCGTCCTCCTCCTCGCCAGTGTTGTCCGCGTCATGCGACTTCTCGCCAGAGCTCTCCACGTAATCCACCTCGCCAGAGCTCTCCGAGCCATCTTCCTCTTCTTCCTCGCCAGAGCATTCTGCGTCATCGTCCTCCTCCTCCGCCTCACTACAGATCTCCGCCGTGTACTTCTCCTCACTAAAGCTCTCTGTGTAGTCCTCGTCGCTAGAGCTGTACGTGTCCTCGTCTTCCTCGTCGCTTGAGCTGAACGTGTCCTCTTCTTCGTCGCTAGAACTGAACGTGTCCTCGTCTTCCTCGTCGCTATAGCTGAACCTGAACGTGTCCTCGTCTTCGTCCTCGCTAGAGCTGTCCGTGTCCTCCTCGCTAGAACTGTCCGTGTCGTCCTCGCTAGAGCTGTCCGTGTCCTCCTCGCTAGAGCTGTCCGTGTCGTCGTCGTCGTCCTCGCTAGAGTTTCCCGTGTCGTCGCCATCCTCTTCACAGCTCTCAGAGTCTTCATCCTCCACCTCCTCAGCACCCCCCTGGTCCACCCCGCTCGCCAACTCCGAGTGCGCCTCGCCGTGCAAGACAGCAGTGGTCTCCGGACAGTTCACCGTCGGTGCGGCCGCTACGGCCACTGAAGGTGCAGAAGACGCCTCCACATAGCTCCCATTATTGCCATCGTGCTCGCCAACCTGATCAGACTCGCATCCCTCCTTGCACGTCACGGTGCAGTCGTCTGTGCTTCCAGTTCCAGCCGCGTCGTCGATGCCAGCGCCTTGGATGATGGCTTCCCGGGCAGTGGCCTCATCGTTGCATCCCGGCTGCTCGCGGCCGCGGTCGTCCTCGGAAGAAGAAGAGGCCGAGGCCGAGAACGCCTCGCTGTAGGTCACCACCCTGAAGGAGAGCCCCGGTGGCGTCGGTTGCGGCACGGCCAGTTCTAGCGAGGAGGACACGGACAGCTCTAGCGAGGACGAAGACGAGGACACGTTCAGGTTCAGCTATAGCGACGAGGAAGACGAGGACACGTTCAGTTCTAGCGACGAAGAAGAGGACACGTTCAGCTCAAGCGACGAGGAAGACGAGGACACGTACAGCTCTAGCGACGAGGACTACACAGAGAGCTTTAGTGAGGAGAAGTACACGGCGGAGATCTGTAGTGAGGCGGAGGAGGAGGACGATGACGCAGAATGCTCTGGCGAGGAAGAAGAGGAAGATGGCTCGGAGAGCTCTGGCGAGGTGGATTACGTGGAGAGCTCTGGCGAGAAGTCGCATGACGCGGACAACACTGGCGAGGAGGAGGACGATGACTCGGAGGTATCTGGCGAGGCGCAGGAGGAGGACGATAACGACGCGGAGTGCTCTGGCGAGGTGGATGACGTGGAGACCACTGGAGATGATGACGTGGAGAGCACTGGCGAGGAGGGCAACGACGATGACTCAGAGATCTCAGGCGAGGAGGAGGGGAGTAACGCGGAGTGCTCAGGCGAGGAGGATGACGTAGAGAGCTCTGGCGATGAATCGGACGATCCTGAGAGCTCTGGCGCGGACTCCGATGACGACGCCGAGGGCTACGGCGAGGAGGAGGAGGAAGAAGAAGACGCAGAGAGCACTTACGAGGAGGAAAAAGAAGAAGAAGAAGAGGACACGGTGAGGTCTGGCGAGGAGGAGGAGAGCAGTCACGTCGTTGATGTAGCGGAGAACGGCAAAAAAGACATCTTTGCCATGCTGTTGCCCAGGGCTACTACGGCATGCGACGCCAACGCAGAGCACGAGCAGGGTGCAGCCAACGCCAACGGGGCCGTGAAGGAGCAGCCGGAGTCCTTTCCTAGCAAGTACGATGACATGGATACCGACAGTTCTGGTTCTGACATGGATACCGACAGTTCTGACATGGAAGATGACGAATGCTTGGAGTCTGATGAGGAAGATGACGTTGTTGATGTAGCAGAGAACGGCAACCAAGACTTCTTTGACATGCTGTTTCCGAGAGCTACGGCATGCGGCGGCGGCGCCAACATCGACGACTACGAGGACGAGAGCGAGCACGGCTACATTGACTACGAGGAGGAAGAGGAAGACGGTTCCTTGTTTGACATGCTGTTGCCCAGGGACCGTGCCATCGACGACGACATTGATACTGACAGTTCTGGCATGGAAGATAATTGCTTGGAGTCTGATGAGGAAGACGGAATTGTTAATGTAGCAGAGACCGGCAACCAAGACATCTTTGACATGCTGTTGCCCAGGGCTCCGGCATGCGACGCCAGCATCGACGACTATGAGGCCGAGAGCGAGCACGGCTCCATCGACTACGAGGAGGAGGAGTTGGAAGACGGGTCCTTGTTTGACATGCTGTTGCCAAGGGACTGTGCCATCGACGACGACATTGACAGTTCCGACGGGAAGACGAGGCTGCTACTGCTACTGCGGCTTGTGGCCACAGCGCTGAGCCGAGCCACGGAACCCGGCGGCCGGAGTTTGCTGCTCGCGCTGCTCGCGGCTACGACGACGTTGATACTGATTCTGACATGGAAGAGGGCAACGATGAGGTTGCGGCTGATGTCAATGGGACAAGCCTCTACGGTTGGCCAAGACCAAGAGCCACAACCGGCGGCGGCGTCGAAAGCCAGCGCTGGGGATTTGCTAGCCAAAGTCAGACGGAGAGGCAAGCGTTGTGGGAGGACCTGCGGCGGGTGCTGGAAGACCTGCGGCGGCAACACGCGGCGGAGGCGTTCGAGTCGTCGGGGCAGCTGCGGAGCTACGACGACGTTGACGACACTTGCGACGTGCCCGGCACAGCGACCCCGGGTGGTGGTCTGGCGGGGAGCTGCACCTGCGCGCGGACGGCGGAAGCCCAGTTCACGGCGCGGGCGGTGCGGGACAGGGAGCGGGAGCTGGCGATGGAGGAGGCGAGGCGACGGGAGGCCGCGCAGCGGGAGCTGGACCGCGCGCTGGCGACTGAGGCGGCGGCGGCCGCCGAGGCGTTGGAGTCGGCGCTGGAGGACTGCGCCACCGTCGAGCGGCAGGCTACTGGCGTCACGCGGCCCGCCGTGGCAGAGCGTGATGTCCCGGCCGATTTCACCTTCATCATCGGCGTTTATGTGTTCGTGTTTCTTGTGGTTTCTCTCATGTCTCTTGCGTTGCCAAGTAACTGATGTTCTTTAGACGCGGTGCCGCCAAAGTCAGACGGATTAGCACTGCTGTTATCTCATAAAGTAAATTAGACTGTAATAACTCGATGGTAAAGTATGGTTGGTTAATTTTAATTCGATTCAATTCTGGGCATTGTTACTGGTTGGTCTGCACGTATATTTTTATTTCTTCCCGTGTTTCCAAGTGATGAAAAAGAAGGTCCGGTTAATCAGCCTTCGGGAGATTAAATATCAGGCACATCTAGTGATGAAAACGTGACGACGGCAGCCTAGTGGCTTTGCATGCGACAGACTTGTCCGGCTCCCGGGCCTCCGGCTATTTCGTATTGGAGTCTAGCCGCTAACACTTGGTCATAATAACTAATAACAATATCATTAGTATGCTTTGATGTGTTCTCACGCTATTGTGCAATTGAATGGCGAAAACGATCCCATCAGAAACTTCAGTTTCCAGGAAACTATACACCAAAAAACTATTTCCAGAATGGTCAGAACCAAGCACTGCAATATTCCATACTGCAAATGAAACCTGAATCCTGACACAGTTTCCACTGACTCTGGAATAACGATGCCACTGGATATCCAGTGCCCATACCCAAACCCATACCCGTGTTGTTTGGGAAGGGTATGGATTATCAAGTCTAGATATGGGGAGGGTATACCCGTTACGCCCGCCGCTCCAAATGGTCTGCGCCGCCGCCCGCGAAAATCCCAATCTCAGAAGATGTTCAAGAGGTGCTGGACTAGGCGGCGGAGTTTGGAGCAATGAGAGGCTGTGTTTGATTGCGGTCATCACACGGGCACCGTTCTTTGCTGTAGGGAGCGGCGTCTCCGGGGAGGAGGCCATTCTTGTCGCCGGCGGCGCTAGCGGGGTCCGTTGTGAACTGTGATTGCGAGCCCAGGCACCGACCAACGGTCCCACGTACCCGGTGACTACGACCGTCCCGTTCTCCCGTCAAGAGCAGGAGCCGGAGTCCGTCTCATCGCAGATAGACTCTTCCAATACGGAGGCGCGGCACCGTCTCGCCGTGCGGAGAGGTCTGACACGCTCTCGCGCTTCCTCGACGCCGGCGTCTGCATCGGTCTCTCTCCTCGACCCCGGCGCCGGCATCTGCATCAGCCTTGACACACACCGGCGCCGGCACAGCGGCCCGCTGCTTCCTGCTGCTGACGGTGCAGGCGAGCACACGGGCGCCTGCGCGGGGGACCGCCACTTCCTGCTGCTGACGGCTCTGACGAGCACCGGCACTAGGAGGCAGACGAACGGCACTAGGAGGCAGACGAAGAGAAAGAAAGCGCCATGGCTTTTGCTTTGCTAGTTCTCTGCTTGTTGCGGTGGAGAGACTGATGCAGCGGAATGTTATTCCCCAGTTCAAGTCTCTTACCCATTGGATAATCCACACCCAATGGACATTTATCCTCTGGGTAATTGCAGATGGATGATTAGCAGGTATGGGTACGGGTAACCCATCAGCTTGCCCACTGGCATCGTTACTCTGGAACCTCCAGGCTCCAGTTTCGCACAAAATCCGCCCAGCAACAAACATTATACGATCTTTAAGTTATATACAACCAAGTCTACTGGACCAAATCCTTTGCCAGTTCCTCAATTTGAATTCTCGTCACTTCAGCCGCCAAACTGTGACAGGGAATCATCTGCTCTACTAATATAATAACCATCTTCAGGAAGCTCGTCCGCAATGAGAAAAATTCCGTGCTAAAAAGGTGATGCGAAGTGTAAGCTATGTGCATCAGTAAACGAATTGGTCGCCTTTCGTAGCTCAACATATATATCAACTATATATACCAGTCTGCTATATGCCATCTACTCGTCAGCATGCACGATCTCACCCATCATGATGCGGGTGCTGTGAACCTTGAACCCCAAAGCTGACGTGCTCAGCTTTTTACCTTTCTTCCCCTTCTTCTGAATGTCCAATGCAGCAGATCTTGTATTGACCATGGAAGCTCTGGCCCTGCTCGGAGGTGATTGGAGTCCCGGCCTGGTTATGCATTACAAAGAACATAAATATCTTTCAGCAGATCAAAGAATGCATGACAAAAACAAGGCTTAAAGAAAATTATCGCTTTATGTTACTTGACTTGATTATGAGCATCGATAAATCCAACTCGTTTTTATCAATAATCAATCCATGTATGAGATTAGCAATACAAAATCATATGCAGTAATATAACCTGAGAATTCAAATTTAGTGCTGGAAACCAAACTAACATGTTTCGCCCTTGTAGCTTTGTTCTAAGTCAAACTTCTCTAGGTTGGACCAAATTTCTAGAAAAATGCTAAAACATCAAACAAGATTCATTCGATACACCATGCTATATATTTCGATATTGCATTTATTTGATATTTAGATGTTAATATATTTTTAAGCTTGCTCAAAATTAGACAAATTTCACTCGGTACAAAACTAAAACGACTTTCTAACAGAGGGAGTAGCATACAAATATCAAAATACACACAAGCTACTTCACAAACAGTAATGGGTTAATGGCAGCTATACCTTGTGTATATCGAACTGACAAAACTAACCGGCGTAAGCACCCCACAATCTATGCATAACAAGGACTTGAACAGTTTGATATTCTAAAGTTAAACATGTTACACCAAAGTGTCCCTATTTAGTTCGACCTGGTAGAAACAAATGAAGCTACCCCTTTTATGCTTTATTCAGAGCAGAATATTGCACCTTACCCATTGTTCACCTAAACGGCTGTTTAGCCCGTTCAAAGTTCAAACACCATCTTTAAATGCTACAAGGTGGCCAGCCATGTCCATTTAAACTGTTTAAACGGCCATTTAGCCCGATTAAATGGCCATTTTGCTCAATAATTGTCTAAACAACAGGTGACTGACTGATTACATTTAGGTGAACATTTACTTTTAACCATTATATTTTTATTACCATATATTTGGAAAATATAAAAAATACAGTATTGTGGAAGTAAGAAGGGGAAGAAAGGTAAAAAGCTGAGCACGTCAGCTTTGGGGTTCAAGGTTCACAGCACCCGCATCATGATGGGTGAGATCGTGCATGCTGACGAGTAGATGGCATATAGCAGACTGGTATATATAGTTGATATATATGTTGAGCTACGAAAGGCGACCAATTCGTTTACTGATGCACATAGCTTACACTTCGCATCACCTTTTTAGCACGGAATTTTTCTCATTGCGGACGAGCTTCCTGAAGATGGTTATTATATTAGTAGAGCAGATGATTCCCTGTCACAGTTTGGCGGCTGAAGTGACGAGAATTCAAATTGAGGAACTGGCAAAGGATTTGGTCCAGTAGACTTGGTTGTATATAACTTAAAGATCGTATAATGTTTGTTGCTGGGCGGATTTTGTGCGAAACTGGAGCCTGGAGGTTCCAGAGTAACGATGCCAGTGGGCAAGCTGATGGGTTACCCGTACCCATACCTGCTAATCATCCATCTGCAATTACCCAGAGGATAAATGTCCATTGGGTGTGGATTATCCAATGGGTAAGAGACTTGAACTGGGGAATAACATTCCGCTGCATCAGTCTCTCCACCGCAACAAGCAGAGACTAGCAAAGCAAAAGCCATGGCGCTTTCTTTCTCTTCGTCTGCCTCCTAGTGCCGTTCGTCTGCCTCCTAGTGCCGGTGCTCGTCAGAGCCGTCAGCAGCAGGAAGTGGCGGTCCCCCGCGCAGGCGCCCGTGTGCTCGCCTGCACCGTCAGCAGCAGGAAGCAGCGGGCCGCTGTGCCGGCGCCGGTGTGTGTCAAGGCTGATGCAGATGCCGGCGCCGGGGTCGAGGAGAGAGACCGATGCAGACGCCGGCGTCGAGGAAGCGCGAGAGCGTGTCAGACCTCTCCGCACGGCGAGACGGTGCCGCGCCTCCGTATTGGAAGAGTCTATCTGCGATGAGACGGACTCCGGCTCCTGCTCTTGACGGGAGAACGGGACGGTCGTAGTCACCGGGTACGTGGGACCGTTGGTCGGTGCCTGGGCTCGCAATCACAGTTCACAACGGACCCCGCTAGCGCCGCCGGCGACAAGAATGGCCTCCTCCCCGGAGACGCCGCTCCCTACAGCAAAGAACGGTGCCCGTGTGATGACCGCAATCAAACACAGCCTCTCATTGCTCCAAACTCCGCCGCCTAGTCCAGCACCTCTTGAACATCTTCTGAGATTGGGATTTTCGCGGGCGGCGGCGCAGACCATTTGGAGCGGCGGGCGTAACGGGTATACCCTCCCCATATCTAGACTTGATAATCCATACCCTTCCCAAACAACACGGGTATGGGTTTGGGTATGGGCACTGGATATCCAGTGGCATCGTTATTCCAGAGTCAGTGGAAACTGTGTCAGGATTCAGGTTTCATTTGCAGTATGGAATATTGCAGTGCTTGGTTCTGACCATTCTGGAAATAGTTTTTTGGTGTATAGTTTCCTGGAAACTGAAGTTTCTGATGGGATCGTTTTCGCCATTCAATTGCACAATAGCGTGAGAACACATCAAAGCATACTAATGATATTGTTATTAGTTATTATGACCAAGTGTTAGCGGCTAGACTCCAATACGAAATAGCCGGAGGCCCGGGAGCCGGACAAGTCTGTCGCATGCAAAGCCACTAGGCTGCCGTCGTCACGTTTTCATCACTAGATGTGCCTGATATTTAATCTCCCGAAGGCTGATTAACCGGACCTTCTTTTTCATCACTTGGAAACACGGAAGAAATAAAAATATACGTGCAGACCAACCAGTAACAATGCCCAGAATTGAATCGAATTAAAATTAACCAACCATACTTTACCATCGAGTTATTACAGTCTAATTTACTTTATGAGATAACAGCAGTGCTAATCCGTCTGACTTTGGCGGCACCGCGTCTAAAGAACATCAGTTACTTGGCAACGCAAGAGACATGAGAGAAACCACAAGAAACACGAACACATAAACGCCGATGATGAAGGTGAAATCGGCCGGGACATCACGCTCTGCCACGGCGGGCCGCGTGACGCCAGTAGCCTGCCGCTCGGCGGTGGCGCAGTCCTCCAGCGCCGACTCCAACGCCTCGGCGGCCGCCGCCGCCTCAGTCGCCAGCGCGCGGTCCAGCTCCCGCTGCGCGGCCTCCCGTCGCCTCGCCTCCTCCATCGCCAGCTCCCGCTCCCTGTCCCGCACCGCCCGCGCCGTGAACTGGGCTTCCGCCGTCCGCGCGCAGGTGCAGCTCCCCGCCAGACCACCACCCGGGGTCGCTGTGCCGGGCACGTCGCAAGTGTCGTCAACGTCGTCGTAGCTCCGCAGCTGCCCCGACGACTCGAACGCCTCCGCCGCGTGTTGCCGCCGCAGGTCTTCCAGCACCCGCCGCAGGTCCTCCCACAACGCTTGCCTCTCCGTCTGACTTTGGCTAGCAAATCCCCAGCGCTGGCTTTCGACGCCGCCGCCGGTTGTGGCTCTTGGTCTTGGCCAACCGTAGAGGCTTGTCCCATTGACATCAGCCGCAACCTCATCGTTGCCCTCTTCCATGTCAGAATCAGTATCAACGTCGTCGTAGCCGCGAGCAGCGCGAGCAGCAAACTCCGGCCGCCGGGTTCCGTGGCTCGGCTCAGCGCTGTGGCCACAAGCCGCAGTAGCAGTAGCAGCCTCGTCTTCCCCGTCGGAACTGTCAATGTCGTCGTCGATGGCACAGTCCCTTGCAACAGCATGTCAAACAAGGACCCGTCTTCCAACTCCTCCTCCTCGTAGTCGATGGAGCCGTGCTCGCTCTCGGCCTCATAGTCGTCGATGCTGGCGTCGCATGCCGGAGCCCTGGGCAACAGCATGTCAAAGATGTCTTGGTTGCCGGTCTCTGCTACATTAACAATTCCGTCTTCCTCATCAGACTCCAAGCAATTATCTTCCATGCCAGAACTGTCAGTATCAATGTCGTCGTCGATGGCACGGTCCCTGGGCAACAGCATGTCAAACAAGGAACCGTCTTCCTCTTCCTCCTCGTAGTCAATGTAGCCGTGCTCGCTCTCGTCCTCGTAGTCGTCGATGTTGGCGCCGCCGCCGCATGCCGTAGCTCTCGGAAACAGCATGTCAAAGAAGTCTTGGTTGCCGTTCTCTGCTACATCAACAACGTCATCTTCCTCATCAGACTCCAAGCATTCGTCATCTTCCATGTCAGAACTGTCGGTATCCATGTCAGAACCAGAACTGTCGGTATCCATGTCATCGTACTTGCTAGGAAAGGACTCCGGCTGCTCCTTCACGGCCCCGTTGGCGTTGGCTGCACCCTGCTCGTGCTCTGCGTTGGCGTCGCATGCCGTAGTAGCCCTGGGCAACAGCATGGCAAAGATGTCTTTTTTGCGTTCTCCGCTACATCAACGACGTGACTGCTCTCCTCCTCCTCGCCAGACCTCACCGTGTCCTCTTCTTCTTCTTCTTTTTCCTCCTCGTAAGTGCTCTCTGCGTCTTCTTCTTCCTCCTCCTCCTCGCCGTAGCCCTCGGCGTCGTCATCGGAGTCCGCCAAACTGTGACAGTGAATCATAAGAGGACAAAATATAGACAGCAGCTGCAATCCTAAGGGCAACAGAGCCATGTACTCCCAAATAAGTAGTCTAAAACTTCCACTTGAAACATCATCTTTTTAGCCTCAGAAAAGTATTACCTTGGGAAACTTGCAGTGAAACAATTTGACTTTTGACTAACATCTTTACGAATATTTAGATTAGTTGCATGAAAATGATGTAAATAAAGTAATAAACTCCCAAGATATCCATGATACTAAAGTTTGATTCATAAAACACTTATGAGGTAAGTACTTAAGTTCTATACTCTTTATAGAACGGCAATGTCTACTTAGATTCTTAGATACGAATTTAGTCCCTACACAAAAGTGGATGCGAGGGAAAAGATAGGCGCAGAGACTTAAAATGTGCTTGTTAAGTGGTGAATGCAGGAGTGAATTTTGTATACCTTATATTTACTAAATTGTATTATCTATGATATTCGTCATTCGTAGGAATTCTTGGGGCTGCTCATTTGAGCGAACACTTGAAGTCTGATGAGGAAGACGGAATTGTTAATGTAGCAGAGACCGGCAACCAAGACATCTTTGACATGCTGTTGCCCAGGGCTCCGGCATGCGACGCCAGCATCGACGACTATGAGGCCGAGAGCGAGCACGGCTCCATCGACTACGAGGAGGAGGAGTTGGAAGACGGGTCCTTGTTTGACATGCTGTTGCCAAGGGACTGTGCCATCGACGACGACATTGACAGTTCCGACGGGAAGACGAGGCTGCTACTGCTACTGCGGCTTGTGGCCACAGCGCTGAGCCGAGCCACGGAACCCGGCGGCCGGAGTTTGCTGCTCGCGCTGCTCGCGGCTACGACGACGTTGATACTGATTCTGACATGGAAGAGGGCAACGATGAGGTTGCGGCTGATGTCAATGGGACAAGCCTCTACGGTTGGCCAAGACCAAGAGCCACAACCGGCGGCGGCGTCGAAAGCCAGCGCTGGGGATTTGCTAGCCAAAGTCAGACGGAGAGGCAAGCGTTGTGGGAGGACCTGCGGCGGGTGCTGGAAGACCTGCGGCGGCAACACGCGGCGGAGGCGTTCGAGTCGTCGGGGCAGCTGCGGAGCTACGACGACGTTGACGACACTTGCGACGTGCCCGGCACAGCGACCCCGGGTGGTGGTCTGGCGGGGAGCTGCACCTGCGCGCGGACGGCGGAAGCCCAGTTCACGGCGCGGGCGGTGCGGGACAGGGAGCGGGAGCTGGCGATGGAGGAGGCGAGGCGACGGGAGGCCGCGCAGCGGGAGCTGGACCGCGCGCTGGCGACTGAGGCGGCGGCGGCCGCCGAGGCGTTGGAGTCGGCGCTGGAGGACTGCGCCACCGCCGAGCGGCAGGCTACTGGCGTCACGCGGCCCGCCGTGGCAGAGCGTGATGTCCCGGCCGATTTCACCTTCATCATCGGCGTTTATGTGTTCGTGTTTCTTGTGGTTTCTCTCATGTCTCTTGCGTTGCCAAGTAACTGATGTTCTTTAGACGCGGTGCCGCCAAAGTCAGACGGATTAGCACTGCTGTTATCTCATAAAGTAAATTAGACTGTATAACTCGATGGTAAAGTATGGTTGGTTAATTTTAATTCGATTCAATTCTGGGCATTGTTACTGGTTGGTCTGCACGTATATTTTTATTTCTTCCGTGTTTCCAAGTGATGAAAAAGAAGGTCCGGTTAATCAGCCTTCGGGAGATTAAATATCAGGCACATCTAGTGATGAAAACGTGACGACGGCAGCCTAGTGGCTTTGCATGCGACAGACTTGTCCGGCTCCCGGGCCTCCGGCTATTTCGTATTGGAGTCTAGCCGCTAACACTTGGTCATAATAACTAATAACAATATCATTAGTATGCTTTGATGTGTTCTCACGCTATTGTGCAATTGAATGGCGAAAACGATCCCATCAGAAACTTCAGTTTCCAGAAACTATACACCAAAAAACTATTTCCAGAATGGTCAGAACCAAGCACTGCAATATTCCATACTGCAAATGAAACCTGAATCCTGACACAGTTTCCACTGACTCTGGAATAACGATGCCACTGGATATCCAGTGCCATACCCAAACCCATACCCGTGTTGTTTGGGAAGGGTATGGATTATCAAGTCTAGATATGGGGAGGGTATACCCGTTACGCCCGCCGCTCCAAATGGTCTGCGCCGCCGCCCGCGAAAATCCCAATCTCAGAAGATGTTCAAGAGGTGCTGGACTAGGCGGCGGAGTTTGGAGCAATGAGAGGCTGTGTTTGATTGCGGTCATCACACGGGCACCGTTCTTTGCTGTAGGGAGCGGCGTCTCCGGGGAGGAGGCCATTCTTGTCGCCGGCGGCGCTAGCGGGGTCCGTTGTGAACTGTGATTGCGAGCCCAGGCACCGACCAACGGTCCCACGTACCCGGTGACTACGACCGTCCCGTTCTCCCGTCAAGAGCAGGAGCCGGAGTCCGTCTCATCGCAGATAGACTCTTCCAATACGGAGGCGCGGCACCGTCTCGCCGTGCGGAGAGGTCTGACACGCTCTCGCGCTTCCTCGACGCCGGCGTCTGCATCGGTCTCTCTCCTCGACCCCGGCGCCGGCATCTGCATCAGCCTTGACACACACCGGCGCCGGCACAGCGGCCCGCTGCTTCCTGCTGCTGACGGTGCAGGCGAGCACACGGGCGCCTGCGCGGGGGACCGCCACTTCCTGCTGCTGACGGCTCTGACGAGCACCGGCACTAGGAGGCAGACGAACGGCACTAGGAGGCAGACGAAGAGAAAGAAAGCGCCATGGCTTTTGCTTTGCTAGTTCTCTGCTTGTTGCGGTGGAGAGACTGATGCAGCGGAATGTTATTCCCCAGTTCAAGTCTCTTACCCATTGGATAATCCACACCCAATGGACATTTATCCTCTGGGTAATTGCAGATGGATGATTAGCAGGTATGGGTACGGGTAACCCATCAGCTTGCCCACTGGCATCGTTACTCTGGAACCTCCAGGCTCCAGTTTCGCACAAAATCCGCCCAGCAACAAACATTATACGATCTTTAAGTTATATACAACCAAGTCTACTGGACCAAATCCTTTGCCAGTTCCTCAATTTGAATTCTCGTCACTTCAGCCGCCAAACTGTGACAGGGAATCATCTGCTCTACTAATATAATAACCATCTTCAGGAAGCTCGTCCGCAATGAGAAAATTCCGTGCTAAAAAGGTGATGCGAAGTGTAAGCTATGTGCATCAGTAAACGAATTGGTCGCCTTTCGTAGCTCAACATATATATCAACTATATATACCAGTCTGCTATATGCCATCTACTCGTCAGGCATGCACGATCTCACCCATCATGATGCGGGTGCTGTGAACCTTGAACCCCAAAGCTGACGTGCTCAGCTTTTTACCTTTCTTCCCCTTCTTCTGAATGTCCAATGCAGCAGATCTTGTATTGACCATGGAAGCTCTGGCCCTGCTCGGAGGTGATTGGAGTCCCGGCCTGGTTATGCATTACAAAGAACATAAATATCTTTCAGCAGATCAAAGAATGCATGACAAAAACAAGGCTTAAAGAAAATTATCGCTTTATGTTACTTGACTTGATTATGAGCATCGATAAATCCAACTCGTTTTTATCAATAATCAATCCATGTATGAGATTAGCAATACAAAATCATATGCAGTAATATAACCTGAGAATTCAAATTTAGTGCTGGAAACCAAACTAACATGTTTCGCCCTTGTAGCTTTGTTCTAAGTCAAACTTCTCTAGGTTGGACCAAATTTCTAGAAAAATGCTAAAACATCAAACAAGATTCATTCGATACACCATGCTATATATTTCGATATTGCATTTATTTGATATTTAGATGTTAATATATTTTAAGCTTGCTCAAAATTAGACAAATTTCACTCGGTACAAAACTAAAACGACTTTCTAACAGAGGGAGTAGCATACAAATATCAAAATACACACAAGCTACTTCACAAACAGTAATGGGTTAATGGCAGCTATACCTTGTGTATATCGAACTGACAAAACTAACCGGCGTAAGCACCCCACAATCTATGCATAACAAGGACTTGAACAGTTTGATATTCTAAAGTTAAACATGTTACACCAAAGTGTCCCTATTTAGTTCGACCTGGTAGAAACAAATGAAGCTACCCCTTTTATGCTTTATTCAGAGCAGAATATTGCACCTTACCCATTGTTCACCTAAACGGCTGTTTAGCCCGTTCAAAGTTCAAACACCATCTTTAAATGCTACAAGGTGGCCAGCCATGTCCATTAAAACTGTTTAAACGGCCATTTAGCCCGATTAAATGGCCATTTTGCTCAATAATTGTCTAAACAACAGGTGACTGACTGATTACATTTAGGTGAACATTTACTTTTAACCATTATATTTTTATTACCATATATTTGGAAAATATAAAAAATACAGTATTGTGGAAGTAAGAAGAATTAACTAATACCATTTTCGGATACCTGAATGACATTTTATTTTTAATGACCTAGGAATTGCCAACAGATTGTGTCAGGCCAAAGAAAGTTGTAAATTGTGTTGTTGAAAGATCAAAATCATATTGCATAACAAATCAGAGAGGATATGTAATGGCTGTGAATAACAAATTGTAGTACTGACAAGTCCATGCACATGATGGACTAAGTCTATTAAACAAACTCTTTTCACGCCAAGCAAGAAAATAAGAACAAAACTCGCGAGATTTAGTTGCAGATCAACTTAAACTGAAATGGCTACAGTGCAATTTAATGTATATCATCATAAGTTTGCTTGCAAAGGGTATAAGCTTGGCAAGAAGGTCCATTTTTTCATTAAAAAGAATGAAGAAAAGCTGAAAAAGTTTAGCCCGTAGTAAGAACATACTTATCTTGCTTTGCATGCTCACAAGGCTCCCAAAACAGATCCTCTTCAGAATTAGGAGTGGAGTGATTGGAAACATGAGAAGTCATTTTGAGGAGTTCATTACCCCTCAATGGAGGTGATTCAGAACCTTGCCAGGATGAATTGTTCCCATGACTATGCTGGTCCATATGCCGTTTTGCATGGGATGATACTGGCACTAGTTGCTGAAGATTACCTGATTCCTGTTCTTCTTCCATCTGAATATTTCTCAGAGAACATGGTTCGCGTACCTGTGCAGAGTCAGTAGCTGGGCCAGGTATAGCATTTGCAAGTGGTGCTGGGGTTTTAACTGCAGAACCTTTGGATTTCTTCCCCATGTTCCTTATCTTTCTTGTGCCCTTGAACTCAATGAAATCAGCACCATCATGAAGATGAGCATCAGACTGAGTAACAGAAGGTGCCAGAGGAGGAAAAGATGTATCATCAGCACTATTTATGATAACAGCATCTTTATCATTCGACTTTACCAGTTCCTCTCCTGTCAATAAATCATGTAACTGACTTCTCTTACTCTTTGATATATTGACATTTTTTTATCACACATAGGTCTAGTCTCATCTCCAAACTATTGCCCAGAAGTTTCAGCCAAGCCACCCCAAGGAATAGATAACGCTGAAGCTGTTGTTGTAGTTACTTTAGTATTTTCCAGAGCTATTTCCCTCTGTGTTTCCAATTGTTCCTCTGCTTCAATTTCCAACAGTGATTTAGTTCTAACACCTAGAGTAGGTTTCCATGAAAGAGGATGGGTAGAAGAAATTTCCATTTCATGAACTTCATTGGAGATATGAGATGCTACACTTTCCGATTTTGCAAGACCTTGACATGATTGAGGAAAACCTTTAGCTTCAAAAACAGTCACCTTGCTATACTCGTTAGAACCAGAACTCAGAGTTTTCTTAGATGGCAAATCTACAATACTTTCTTTTCGTGAAGGAGCATCAACAACTGCAGAGCCCTGTGTGAGACTAGCAGAACATTCTTTCCAAGCTGCATGGCTCATCATTTCATGGGGCAGTGGTAGAGCTAGAGCAGGAGCCCAACTTTCCGACAAACCAATAATTCCCGTGTCTCTCGATTTCACACTTGCATGATTAGGTAGTTGTAGATCATGCATACCATGACCAGGTAACTTCTGAGCAAGTTCAAGAATCTCTTGTGTTCTTTGAAGACAAAGCTTCATACGGTCACTAGATGACAAAGAAGTATGTCTTGTCCCATGGGAAGGATCATAAAGCTGCTGCATGGAACAATCATGAGGTAGAGCCTGAGAAATGTGTTGCTGCTATTGTTGCAGTTGCTGTTGCTCCTGCTGCCCGAGCTGTAGCATGTTGTTCAATAGAGAGTATTGAGATTGAGGTACTCCAGGCATCAGGGGTTGCAAGTGTAGCTCTGATGGCAGATACTTTTGTTGATTGTTGTTTAACAGCTGAGGATCATGAGATATTTCAATGAGAAACTTTTCTGGCTGCGTGATTTGTGAGTTCAAACAAGCCAAAGTTGGTTGATTCTGTGTTAAAGAGTAATGCTGTTGAACATCAATACCTATTTGCTAAGAATTGTGCGAAACTGGAGCCTGGAGGTTCCAGAGTAACGATGCCAGTGGGCAAGCTGATGGGTTACCCGTACCCATACCTGCTAATCATCCATCTGCAATTACCCAGAGGATAAATGTCCATTGGGTGTGGATTATCCAATGGGTAAGAGACTTGAACTGGGGAATAACATTCCGCTGCATCAGTCTCTCCACCGCAACAAGCAGAGAACTAGCAAAGCAAAAGCCATGGCGCTTTCTTTCTCTTCGTCTGCCTCCTAGTGCCGTTCGTCTGCCTCCTAGTGCCGGTGCTCGTCAGAGCCGTCAGCAGCAGGAAGTGGCGGTCCCCCGCGCAGGCGCCCGTGTGCTCGCCTGCACCGTCAGCAGCAGGAAGCAGCGGGCCGCTGTGCCGGCGCCGGTGTGTGTCAAGGCTGATGCAGATGCCGGCGCCGGGGTCGAGGAGAGAGACCGATGCAGACGCCGGCGTCGAGGAAGCGCGAGAGCGTGTCAGACCTCTCCGCACGGCGAGACGGTGCCGCGCCTCCGTATTGGAAGAGTCTATCTGCGATGAGACGGACTCCGGCTCCTGCTCTTGACGGGAGAACGGGACGGTCGTAGTCACCGGGTACGTGGGACCGTTGGTCGGTGCCTGGGCTCGCAATCACAGTTCACAACGGACCCCGCTAGCGCCGCCGGCGACAAGAATGGCCTCCTCCCCGGAGACGCCGCTCCCTACAGCAAAGAACGGTGCCCGTGTGATGACCGCAATCAAACACAGCCTCTCATTGCTCCAAACTCCGCCGCCTAGTCCAGCACCTCTTGAACATCTTCTGAGATTGGGATTTTCGCGGGCGGCGGCGCAGACCATTTGGAGCGGCGGGCGTAACGGGTATACCCTCCCCATATCTAGACTTGATAATCCATACCCTTCCCAAACAACACGGGTATGGGTTTGGGTATGGGCACTGGATATCCAGTGGCATCGTTATTCCAGAGTCAGTGGAAACTGTGTCAGGATTCAGGTTTCATTTGCAGTATGGAATATTGCAGTGCTTGGTTCTGACCATTCTGGAAATAGTTTTTTGGTGTATAGTTTCCTGGAAACTGAAGTTTCTGATGGGATCGTTTTCGCCATTCAATTGCACAATAGCGTGAGAACACATCAAAGCATACTAATGATATTGTTATTAGTTATTATGACCAAGTGTTAGCGGCTAGACTCCAATACGAAATAGCCGGAGGCCCGGGAGCCGGACAAGTCTGTCGCATGCAAAGCCACTAGGCTGCCGTCGTCACGTTTTCATCACTAGATGTGCCTGATATTTAATCTCCCGAAGGCTGATTAACCGGACCTTCTTTTCATCACTTGGAAACACGGGAAGAAATAAAAATATACGTGCAGACCAACCAGTAACAATGCCCAGAATTGAATCGAATTAAAATTAACCAACCATACTTTACCATCGAGTTATTACAGTCTAATTTACTTTATGAGATAACAGCAGTGCTAATCCGTCTGACTTTGGCGGCACCGCGTCTAAAGAACATCAGTTACTTGGCAACGCAAGAGACATGAGAGAAACCACAAGAAACACGAACACATAAACGCCGATGATGAAGGTGAAATCGGCCGGACATCACGCTCTGCCACGGCGGGCCGCGTGACGCCAGTAGCCTGCCGCTCGGCGGTGGCGCAGTCCTCCAGCGCCGACTCCAACGCCTCGGCGGCCGCCGCCGCCTCAGTCGCCAGCGCGCGGTCCAGCTCCCGCTGCGCGGCCTCCCGTCGCCTCGCCTCCTCCATCGCCAGCTCCCGCTCCCTGTCCCGCACCGCCCGCGCCGTGAACTGGGCTTCCGCCGTCCGCGCGCAGGTGCAGCTCCCCGCCAGACCACCACCCGGGGTCGCTGTGCCGGGCACGTCGCAAGTGTCGTCAACGTCGTCGTAGCTCCGCAGCTGCCCCGACGACTCGAACGCCTCCGCCGCGTGTTGCCGCCGCAGGTCTTCCAGCACCCGCCGCAGGTCCTCCCACAACGCTTGCCTCTCCGTCTGACTTTGGCTAGCAAATCCCCAGCGCTGGCTTTCGACGCCGCCGCCGGTTGTGGCTCTTGTCTTGGCCAACCGTAGAGGCTTGTCCCATTGACATCAGCCGCAACCTCATCGTTGCCCTCTTCCATGTCAGAATCAGTATCAACGTCGTCGTAGCCGCGAGCAGCGCGAGCAGCAAACTCCGGCCGCCGGGTTCCGTGGCTCGGCTCAGCGCTGTGGCCACAAGCCGCAGTAGCAGTAGCAGCCTCGTCTTCCCGTCGGAACTGTCAATGTCGTCGTCGATGGCACAGTCCCTTGGCAACAGCATGTCAAACAGGACCCGTCTTCCAACTCCTCCTCCTCGTAGTCGATGGAGCCGTGCTCGCTCTCGGCCTCATAGTCGTCGATGCTGGCGTCGCATGCCGGAGCCCTGGGCAACAGCATGTCAAAGATGTCTTGGTTGCCGGTCTCTGCTACATTAACAATTCCGTCTTCCTCATCAGACTTCAAGTGTTCGCTCAAATGAGCAGCCCCAAGAATTCCTACGAATGACGAATATCATAGATAATACAATTTAGTAAATATAAGGTATACAAAATTCACTCCTGCATTCACCACTTAACAAGCAC
>JAHUYU010002101.1:0-20470 GCA_030439765.1 Tripidium arundinaceum | reverse complement strand
CGAGAGAGGGGGTTGACGGAGCGACGTGATGGCTCGAAGCGGGGCCGGTCGGTTGTCAACGCTCGTCTTCCTCCGCTCTGGGATACGGCGGGACCGACGGGCGACACGGGGGTCCCGGCGGGGAAGAAGATGGGGTGAGGAAGAGGGATGGCTGACATCCAGGGTCTAGGCGCCAGAGAGAGAGGGATGGGAGAAGGGAGCGCGGGCGCGGCGCGTGGCTGGGCCGGGGTGCGGTGCTGGGCGCTGCTGCTGCGCTGGCTTGGTGCCAGGCCGGCCCAACGCGGGAGGAAGGAAGAGGGGGAAGAGAGGGAGTGGGTTAATGCGGGCTGAAAAGAGAGAGGGGGAGAGAATGAGTCCTTGAGGCATTTTCCTATTTTCCTTATCCTTTTCTATTTCCCAGATTTGCAATGCATGGTTTGAATTGATTTTGAATTTAAATTTCGAAGTGTGAGTATGCAAAATGTACCACCATATGTTCAACAAATCAAGAAAGCAAGCAATCACTCAATGTCACACATGTAGTTCTATTCCTAGGTTGGTCTATTTGTGCTAAATTAATTCCTAGGTGAATTATATTTGTTTGTTTTATTTAATGTTTCGAAAAGTTCAAATTTTTAGTGATTTTTAAATTAGGTCAAAATTCAGGGTGTTACAGTTGCTCCGTGCACTGCATGAACCAGGCGTGCTTGGTGGAGATGTTCTCTATCATCAGCGGTGACATGTACCCGCTGCCGCCGTTGGTGGTGGCCAGCTATTGCTGCTGCCTGAGGCTCTGCTCGACGTGTACGACCCTCTCCTTGACGGTCATGCCGGCGAGCATGGCGGGCGGGATAACGAGCAGGAACTTGGGGATGGGGATCTTGCTATTGAAGGCGATCACTAGGTTCTGCGGGTTGTCAACGGGCGTCGCGTTGGAGCCGATGTTAGCGCTGGAGGCCAGCGTCAGCAGGAAGGGCTTGGCGGGGAGGTTGCTCTCGGCGGCGAGCTCTAGTACGAACTTCATCAGCACCACGTAGCAGGTGTCGTTGGTGAAGAGCGCGCTGGCGAGCGCCATGACGATGCAGACGCGGCATAGCAGGTCGCGCTTGCCCTGGCTCCACCACGCCAACAGCGTGCCCAGGTGCTTGAACAGGAGTTCTTCAGGTAGCTGCCCACCACCATGGTGGCGAACAGGAGACCCAGTAGATTCCACGGTACCGCTCCAGCGCTGTGTTTTTTGCCCAGTTGCGCCTCGAGCTGCCCAGCCCGCAGCTGTTGCTGCCGAACGAGCTCCGCGCGCTCGCATTTGCCACGGGCGCCGTGAAGATCCATGTTCGCCACGGGCTTGTCGGTATTGCCGAGCTGCACGTAGATGTTGAGCACGGCAAAGTAGGTGACCTCGTCGGCGTTGAAAAAGATGGTGTCGAGCGGGAGGCGGACGATGTGCAGGTGGCGGAGGGAGAGGAGGCGCTCGCTGCTGCAAAGGATCTTCACGGCGCCTCCCATGCCACTGTGACCACGCGACGACGAGCTCCTCCCCGGCCACTGCACGTGGTGCGCGAGTGAGCACCGCCCCGTCCACCACGAGCGGCCCTTGGCTCGCGACGCGCACTGCGGGCACGGGTCGCCCTCGCTGGCCTCGGCCACCTTGTCCGCCGTCGCTTCCACTGGCACCGCGGTGTACCCCTTGGGCCGGCGGAGGTTGACGCCGGCGATTTGATGTTGCTGCTTCGCCGGCCGACGTCAGGGCTCGGGCGCTGCCTCCTGCATGCACGACGGTGCCGTCGTGCTTGCGATGCGTGCGGGCCCGGCGTGTAGACTGGAGAGAGAGAAGGGGGAAGAGAGAAGGTGAGAGGGAGCGGAGGGGATAGGGTTGCCAATGAGTGGCATGTTCAAACGGGGGTATGTTGGACATTTTCACTAGTTGGTCCCATATGTCAGGGCTCCGAAAACCGTGAAAACCAAACAAAATGGAGACGGATCGGCGTGGATGGCAAAAAAGTTCCGAACAGTGGCACTTGTGACCGCTCGAACTTTTTAATGGCTTGTAGATCAATACAAACTTTTATAATGGCACATAGGGAGACTCCCAAAAGTAAGCATGATAGCCCCACCACTCGCTTCCCCCCTCCCGGTACCGCCCCACGGTCAGCCCCACCCTAGACGGCTAGACCCCTAGGACCCCGTTCCACTCTTGCCTCGCCCCCCGTTCCACCTGGCCCGTTCCAATGGTGCAATCTCGCCCTCACCCTCGCCCTCTCCCTCACACTTGCACTCGCCCTCACACTCGCCCACCGTCCTGATTCCTCCTCCCATATATATTTATGCCGATTCCGTCCCTCCTCGCCCGGCCACCTCTCCGAAACCCTCCTCCGCACCAAACCCCCGCACGAAACGCAGATTTGAGTTGTGGGAATCAACATCTTCCTGAGAGCGATGACGAGCTCCGGCGAGGGCTGTCCTGCGGTGGAGGTCTCCTGCGAAGGCGAGCGAGCGGAGGTGGCCGTCTCAGGCGAGGGTGAGCGAGCGGCGGTGGCCGCCTCCGGCGTCTCCGGCGAGGGCGTCCTTGCGGCGGAGGCGGTCTCTGGAGAGGGCGGCGGTGCGGTGGCGGTCTCCGGCAAGGGCAAGCGCAAGCGCGACCTGCTGTTCTCCCTGGATTATCCTTGCACGGTGCGCCTCCGTCTCCGCCGCCTTCTCGCCTGAGACGGCCACCTCCGCTCGCTCGCCTTCGCAGGAGACCTCCACCGCAGGACAGCCCTCGCCGGAGCTCGTCATCGCTCTCAGGAAGATGTTGATTCCCACAACTCAAATCTGCGTTTCGTGCGGGGGTTTGGTGCGGAGGAGGGTTTCGGAGAGGTGGCCGGGCGAGGAGGGACGGAATCGGCATAAATATATATGGGAGGAGGAATCAGGACGGTGGGCGAGTGTGAGGGCGAGTGCAAGTGTGAGGGAGAGGGCGAGGGTGAGGGCGAGATTGCACCATTGGAACGGGCCAGGTGGAACGGGGGGCGAGGCAAGAGTGGAACGGGGTCCTAGGGGTCTAGCCGTCTAGGGTGGGGCTGACCGTGGGGCGGTACCGGGAGGGGGGAAGCGAGTGGTGGGGCTATCATGCTTACTTTTGGGAGTCTCCCTATGTGCCATTATAAAAGTTTGTATTGATCTACAAGCCATTAAAAAGTTCGAGCGGTCACAAGTGCCACTGTTCGGAACTTTTTTGCCATCCACGCCGATCCGTCTCCATTTTGTTTGGTTTTCACGGTTTTCGGAGCCCTGACATATGGGACCAACTAGTGAAAATGTCCAACATACCCCCGTTTGAACATGCCACTCATTGGCAACCCTATCCCCTCCGCTCCCTCTCACCTTCTCTCTTCCCCCTTCTCTCTCTCCAGTCTACACGCCGGGCCCGCACGCATCGCAAGCACGACGGCACCGTCGTGCATGCAGGAGGCAGCGCCCGAGCCCTGACGTCGGCCGGCGAAGCAGCAACATCAAATCGCCGGCGTCAACCTCCGCCGGCCCAAGGGGTACACCGCGGTGCCAGTGGAAGCGACGGCGGACAAGGTGGCCGAGGCCAGCGAGGGCGACCCGTGCCCGCAGTGCGCGTCGCGAGCCAAGGGCCGCTCGTGGTGGACGGGGCGGTGCTCACTCGCGCACCACGTGCAGTGGCCGGGGAGGAGCTCGTCGTCGCGTGGTCACAGTGGCATGGGAGGCGCCGTGAAGATCCTTTGCAGCAGCGAGCGCCTCCTCTCCCTCCGCCACCTGCACATCGTCCGCCTCCCGCTCGACACCATCTTTTTCAACGCCGACGAGGTCACCTACTTTGCCGTGCTCAACATCTACGTGCAGCTCGGCAATACCGACAAGCCCGTGGCGAACATGGATCTTCACGGCGCCCGTGGCAAATGCGAGCGCGCGGAGCTCGTTCGGCAGCAACAGCTGCGGGCTGGGCAGCTCGAGGCGCAACTGGGCAAAAAACACAGCGCTGGAGCGGTACCGTGGAATCTACTGGGTCTCCTGTTCGCCACCATGGTGGTGGGCAGCTACCTGAAGAACTCCTGTTCAAGCACCTGGGCACGCTGTTGGCGTGGTGGAGCCAGGGCAAGCGCGACCTGCTATGCCGCGTCTGCATCGTCATGGCGCTCGCCAGCGCGCTCTTCACCAACGACACCTGCTACGTGGTGCTGATGAAGTTCGTACTAGAGCTCGCCGCCGAGAGCAACCTCCCCGCCAAGCCCTTCCTGCTGACGCTGGCCTCCAGCGCTAACATCGGCTCCAACGCGACGCCCGTTGACAACCCGCAGAACCTAGTGATCGCCTTCAATAGCAAGATCCCCATCCCCAAGTTCCTGCTCGTTATCCCGCCCGCCATGCTCGCCGGCATGACCGTCAAGGAGAGGGTCGTACACGTCGAGCAGAGCCTCAGGCAGCAGCAATAGCTGGCCACCACCAACGGCGGCAGCGGGTACATGTCACCGCTGATGATAGAGAACATCTCCACCAAGCACGCCTGGTTCATGCAGTGCACGGAGCAACTGTAACACCCTGAATTTTGACCTAATTTAAAAATCACTAAAAATTTGAACTTTTCGAAACATTAAATAAAACAAACAAATATAATTCACCTAGGAATTAATTTAGCACAAATAGACCAACCTAGGAATAGAACTACATGTGTGACATTGAGTGATTGCTTGCTTTCTTGATTTGTTGAACATATGGTGGTACATTTTGCATACTCACACTTCGAAATTTAAATTCAAAATCAATTCAAACCATGCATTGCAAATCTGGGAAATAGAAAAGGATAAGGAAAATAGGAAAATGCCTCAAGGACTCATTCTCTCCCCCTCTCTCTTTTCAGCCCGCATTAACCCACTCCCTCTCTTCCCCCTCTTCCTTCCTCCCGCGTTGGGCCGGCCTGGCACCAAGCCAGCGCAGCAGCAGCGCCCAGCACCGCACCCCGGCCCAGCCACGCGCCGCGCCCGCGCTCCCTTCTCCCATCCCTCTCTCTCTGGCGCCTAGACCCTGGATGTCAGCCATCCCTCTTCCTCACCCCATCTTCTTCCCCGCCGGGACCCCCGTGTCGCCCGTCGGTCCCGCCGTATCCCAGAGCGGAGGAAGACGAGCGTTGACAACCGACCGGCCCCGCTTCGAGCCATCACGTCGCTCCGTCAACCCCCTCTCTCTTCCTCTTCTTCAACGCGCACAGGGAAGCCACTGACCGGCACCCCGAATCATGTCGGCGCCGGTGACAAGACCAAACGGCGAACCGACCTCACCGGAGCCAGCGGGGGTACGCAATGGCGCCAGCCAGACGTCCAGAAGCTCCTCGAGCCGTACGCATGTTAGAAAGGTTGGTGGATGGGCCCGCCGCCGTCGCCGCCATGGCCGGCCTATAAATAGGCCCAGCCAGCGAGCCTCCGGCCTCACCATCACCACTGCAAGCTCCGCCGAGCACGGGAACACACCATCTCCTCCTCCATTCCTCCTCTTCTTCCCTCTGTAGCGAGCTAGGGCTTTTTCCCCAAGTCGGGATCCACCGGCGCCATGGGAGCCGCCTCACTTCTTCTTCTTCCCCGCTGCGCCATTGGCCGATTGGAGCGATAGGTGAGCTCCAAAGCCCCTTCTCCACCTTCCCCTCCACTCATTTCCACCTTTACCCTCTTGTGTCATGCCAACGCCGTGCACCAAACCCCGCAGAGCCGCCATGGCCGACGGCCACCGCTGACCAGAGCCCGGCTAGGCACCACGACACCCTCACCGCACTCACCACTCACCTGCACTCACGAACGCGTAGTTAGTTGGTTAGGATAGGGCCTCTAGGGCCGTTTCCACTGCACGGCGCCGCTGTGATCACTCCGGCAAGCCACCAGCACCACCATGGGAACCCGCTGCCGTCGGCGATCCTGCCATCGGCTGCGGCGTGGCCTCCCGCACCCCATCCACTCTCCATCCACCACCACCGAGGGCCGACGCCGCCGGCGTGCCCAACTCCGGCGAGCCCGACCTCCCTCCCCTGCTCCCGACGTCGCACTGGCCACTCCGTCCGACGCCGTCCTCTCCCTTCTCTCTCTCTCGCTGCCACCAAGATGAACTCACATTTCTTTGATGGGGAAAATGGTCCCATATAGTCAATTCCCCAAACATCAAAGAGCTCTATCTGAAGATTGTTGGTGAGTGGCATAGCATCCCTTGTGTTGATATTACCGTGTCTTTGACATGGCCCGCATCTTCGGATAAATTCTTTTGTGTCTTCATACATCGCAGGCCAATAGAATCCACATTGCCAAATCTTTGCATGTGTGCGGAATGCTCCATAATGTCCTCCGTATGGTGATGAGTGGCATCTTTCAATGATCTTCAATCCTTCCTCAATGGGCACACATCTCCTGAGTAAACCATCAGAGCATACTCGAAAGAGGTATGGCTCATCCCATATGTGTGATCGACTTTCTTGAATAAACTTCTTTTTATTTGCTCCCAGTGGCACATACCCTGAAACCATAAAATTGACAATATCTGCATACCAGGGGTCAGACCTGTTGATTCCATAGAGCATGTTGTCCCGGAGTGAATCATTGATGGGTAGTTCCTGCGGATTCTTAAAATACGTTCTGGACAAGTGATCGGCAACAGAATTTTCTACTCCCTTTTTATCTTTAATTTCTAAGTCAAATTTTTGGAGCAGCAAAATCCATCTTATCAAGCGAGGTTTAGCATCTTTTTTAGTGAGCAAATATTTTAGTGTAGCATGATCAGAATAAACAATTACTTTAGCTCCTACTAAATAAGATCTAAATTTATCAATAGCAAAGACAACAGCCAAGAGCTCTTTTTCGGTGGTTGCATAATTAAGTTGAGCTCCTGTCAAGGTTTTACTAGCATAAGCTATTGCATGATGCTTCTTATCTTTAGTTTGTCCCAAAACTGCCCCCACAGCATAATCACTAGCATCACACATAATTTCAAAAGGTAAAGACCAATCAGGGGGTTGAATGATTGGTGCAGAGATGAGCGCTTTCTTTAGCAATTCAAAAGCTCTTAAACAAGCATCATCAAATTCAAAAGGAGCATCCTTGGCTAGCAAAAGAGTGAGTGGTCTAGAAATAAATGAAAAATGTTTTATGAATCTACGATAAAAACCAGCATGGCCAAGAAAGCTTCTAATTCCTTTTACATTTACAGGCGGAGGTAACTGTTCAATTACTTCAATTTTAGCTTTATCTACCTCAATGCCTCTTTCAGACACTAGGTGTCCTAGCACTATTCCTTCTCTAACCATAAAATGACATTTTTCCCAATTAAGGATCAAGTGCTTTTCTTCACATCTTTGCAAAACCTTGTCTAAATTTTCAAGACAACTATCAAAAGTTTTTCCATAAACAGAGAAATCATCCATAAAAACTTCCATAATATCTTCAATCATATCGGAAAATATAGACATCATGCATCTTTGAAAAGAAGCTGGAGCATTACATAGCCCGAAAGACATTCTACGATAAGCATAAGTTCCATAGGGACATGTAAAAGTGGTTTTGCTTCGATCATCGGGATGGATCGGGATTTGGTGATACCTAGAATATCCATCTAAGAAACAGAAGAATGAGTGGTTGGCTAACCACTCTAACATCTCATCTATAAAAGGTAAAGGAAAGTGATCCTTTTTCGTGGCTTTGTTCAACTTTCTATAGTCTATGCACATCCGCCATCCTGTGACGGTGCGTTGTGGAATTAGCTGGTTCTTCTCATTTGTAACAACAGTCATGCCTCCCTTCTTAGGCACAACTTGAACTGGGCTTACCCACTCACTATGTGGCACGGGATATATGATCCCTGCGTGTAACAACTTCAAAACTTCCTTTTAACTACTTCTCTCATCGCGTTGTTTAGTCTACGTTGAGGCTCTTGAGAAGGTGAAACAGAAGGATCTGTAGGAATGCGATGAGTGCAAATTATAGGACTAATTCCTGTAAGATCTTGGAGTGAGTAACCAAAGGCTGCGCGATGTTTTTCTAGAACAGCCATTAAGCGCAGAGTTTGCTCCTGAGTGAGTTTATCACTAATGATTATAGGAGACTCTGGATCATCATTTAGGAAAGCATATGTAAGACCGGGTGGTAAAGGTTTAAGTTCTATGGGAGGTCTGGGTGTTTCTGCAAACTCATCTAAAGGTTCAGGTTCAGAAAGATCAGCCTCTTCTTCTATAAAGAAAGGAGTATCTTCTTCTAAGTCTGGTTCATTAAAGAGCTCTAGAGAAGCAGTTTTTACCTCTTCCATAGGATCAGGCAGAAGATATGATTCGGTCTTATTATTCAAAGAATGAGAAATTGTTATCGGGAATTTAAAATTCTTTCCAAAAGAAATATTTATTTTTCCAGTTTGTCCTTCATAAAGAAGTCTTCTAAAATTTGTCCTATCATTAGGTCGAAGTCCCATGTATCAAAGATATAAAAGTTCAAGTGAACCATGGTACCTTCTACCATAAAGGGTAAGACATGCAAAATTCCAAGACTGGGGATGATTTGTCCCGAAAGATTCTTTATGAACTTTGTTGTTGGGGTTAAAATTACTTTATCTAACAATTTATGTACAAGAGATTTAGACATGATATTGATCCCCACAACTGGATTATAGAGAGCATCAAATTGATGTGAATTGTATGCACAGCGTATAGAAATAGAAGGTGAATCCAAACGGATCACATCAGAGGAAAGCTCTGATTCTTCTAGCCATTCGCTACTCATGATTGAAACAAGCTCTCTCAAAGTGTTTTTACTAGGCATTTCCTCTAGTAAACAGATGCTAGCACGATGACTTCGGGGTTTTTGAATAGAATGGTAGTTTGAAATATTTCCAAAATCGGCAAAAAGATCAGGATCTATATCCAACATGAAATCAGGTGGTGGAACTTCTTCCTTTTGTGGCTCAGAACTTGGGATAGCTGAAGTGGATGGTAAAGCTGGCAGAGTGTCTACTTCGGCTTCGTAGGTTTCTTCATGGAGGGTATTATCTAACTCAGTCTCTAGGGTTCTATCTAAAATTAACCTTGCCTTATCAGATGATATACGAAAGAAAGAACCTCCAGATGTGGTGTGTAGCAATTGTTTATCAGTTTTATGGAGACCCCTATAAAAATGATGATGAAGAATAGGATCTTGAAGGCCAAGATTTGGACCAGATTCTAAAAGCTCTAGAAAACATTTCCAGGATTGAGCCAAAGTTTCATTTTCTTTTTGTTTAAAAGATAAAACTTCGAGTCTAAGGTCGGCGATTTGGGTGAGGGAATAAAAATCTAAGCAGAAATTGGAACGTAAAACTCCCCATTCCCCTTGTTGTTGGCTTACCTTATGATTATACCATTGTCTAGCCTTTCCCTTTAAAGAAAAAGGAAAAAGCTTCCAACGTAAAGTTTTATCAGATATGCCTTCTATGCGAAGACAATCACATGTTTGCTCAAAATCTCTAACATGAAGGTAAGGGTTCTCGTCTTCCTTTCCCGAAAAAGATAGGCTTTGAATCATTGCAATCAACCGCGGACTAAACATATACTGGGGAGTTTGGATAGGTTGTGATGACTCCCATGGTAAAAGGTCAGTCTCCGTGGGTGCAGAGAATTGATGGATAGACATGGAATCTAGATTTTCCATAAGGTAAAAATAAAAAGAATAAAAAGATAAAAAGATAAAAGTATAGATACAAGATAATAGCAAGACTCAAGGTTATCTCAGCAAACCGTCTTTTTCCCCGGCAACGGCGCCAGAAATGCTTGTTGATATTTGTTAACGCAGACAGAGAATGATCCGCAAGCACACGGATATCGGTGAGCACTTCACCCAGGAGGTTATCCAGAGTTATCGTATTTATAATTTTACCACTAGGAGAAAGCGTGCATCTGATTAACCAAATCTATTGCTACTATCCTTTAGGCTACAAACAAGGTGATTTGATGTGAGCGATGTATAGAGAAGACTACGACTGCACTCTCGTTCCAACCTATGCAAGGATGATCTACTGCTCTATTGGGGAGGATCACGGGATAAGAGACACCACAGAGGATGCTTAACCCGAGCCTATGAACCCTACCGATTCTGCTAACGGGATTATGGATTGCAAAGATAGCGACGGAATTGTCACGTTTCGCACTACAACCACGGATCCGGCTAGACAGGGGATATCTATGAGTATCCTAGCCCAAACACCACGTTTACGCTAGCGATGATTACTCTAAACTCTACGCGAAGAGAATAAAGTAAACTCACAAACCAAAGAACAATAAGAACAAAGAACTTACTAGAATTAGAAGTCGAAATACCGAAGAATCCTAGGAGCAAGCCCCGGGTTGGGAGACTTGATCCCGTAGGTACAATCTGGAGAAGACACCGACAGGCCGGGCTTCCTCCAATCCGCACCTCCACTCTATCTCTCTCAATCTAGAAGAATAAATTCTAATCTCACATAGAAACTAATAATAGTTTCTCTTGAATGTTAAGCCCTATGAGATGGATCCATTCAAGGGACCTCTCTCAGGCGAATCCTCTCTGGAAAATATGTAAATGAATAATGGATTGGCTTCTGCTAGGGGGCCAGGGGCCTTGCTTATATAGGCCTCCCAAATGAACGTCAGCCGTCGGATCAAACCGACCTTGATCGCACGGTTTTCCTTGATCCTTAGAGTCAATGGGGCATAATCCGCGAACTTGAGCCTGATTGGCTGCAGCAGGGGGGCGGGCGCCCTGGCCCCTAGGGCAGGCGCCCTGGGCCAGCGTCCGTCTCGCCTCTGCTTCGGCCTAGTTGCTCTTTAGGTCCACCTTGTTACCGAAAATTACCGCAGGCCTTAATATCTTTATGTAATCATGACATGTGGACCTTCCTTCCTTAATTCTTGATAACCCCCTACAGAAATAGACAAACACCAAAACTCATGGAATTCTGTCCGTTAAAACCCTATGTCTAGGTGTTGTGTTACATTTATATCATTTCTTGTGCTTAGTTGACACTTAAAATTGATACTTAGGGAGTGTCAACACGCACCATGTATGTTGTGGCGAAGCACATCATCAGCGGCATGGTAGAAATCCCGAAGCCGTCGACGATGGGGGGTGCAGCGTCGCATCGGGCGCGAGCAAGTGTGCCGACGCAACTCTAGAAAAGTGCTTCGGCTGTGGTGAGCGGCCACTTCTCAAGGAAATACCCGAAGCCAAGGAAGGAGGAGGCATTGTTTGGCGATGCCGCCGAAGAGCCGACGCTCCTGTAGAGCGGGACGCACTGCAATGTCGTGGTTTAGGGGGAGATTGTTAGAATAAACCACATCATGTCCATGCATGGCGTGTGTGCGGCTGAGTCGTTGATGGCGCGCGTGTTCGAGCTCGCGTTGGAGTCCATTGACCGGGTCGAGTCCGTCGTGTGCGTGACGTGATGACGAATGTGTAGAGTCCAGGCGGTCTTGTAGCGGTGGAATAGGAACTGCTTGCATGCATAAGTAGTGGAGGACGTTGCAGCGTGCATGGCTTGCCGCCGGAATGGAAGGCAATGACTAGGTGTGCAAGAGTGAGCGGCTCATGTACTCGCACCAGAGATCATGGATGCGTGTGTGCACATGAAGACCCAGCCAAGCAGTTGCTGCTCATGCATGTAAGCCAGGCTTCTTATAGCCGTGTGTATGCGTTGTGTGTGTTGTCCCAAGTCGTGTATTTGAATAATAGAAGCCAAGATACAGGCGTTTGTCACCGCAGCGTTCGTCGCCAGAAAATCTCCTTGTCTACTGTTCTTCTAGTTCCGTCCGGTGAGAGCTAGAGTGACTCGGTTCCAATAGTGGCTAGGGTGGCGGAGAGATTGGACCAAGGCGCGCGCCAGAGCTTTGATAGCCTGGTCATTATGGTCGCTTGGAACCTGTGGAAAGAACGCAACAACAGAGTCTTCAGCAGGACACAATCATCTCCCCAACAGTTCCTCTGGACTATCATCTCAGAAGCTGAAGACTGGGTGCAGGCAGGATTTTCTAGCTTAGCGCTGACGTTGTCCCTCTGGTCGCCAAATTCTTTCACCGTATAGTCTGTTAAACAAACTTGGAGTGTGTCGGGGAGAGAGGCTATGCTGGCTGCTCGCTAGCCAAGGCTCTCTCTCAGCTGTAACGAACGTTTCATTCCTGCCTGCTTAATGAAAAACGGGTGCAACACCTGATCGCGAAAAAAATAATCTTCGCTGCCTTGTTCCTGACGAGTTGCGAATCCAGGAAGGCCCTGCAGCAAGAGTATCCCCGAAAGTAGAGTCTTTTACTTGTGTGCCATTATAAAGTTTGTAATGACCTACAAGCTATTAAAAAGTTCGAACGGTTACAGGTGCCACTGGTCGAAACTTTTTTGCCCTCTACGCCATTCCGTCCACTTTTGTCTCTAACGGTGTCAAACTACAATGGGAAAAGTCCAAAATGTCCTCAGATTCCCTTCCCTCCCGTATCCGTGTTGCCCAGCGAGTGTCGCGCACTGCGGTTCCGCTCCAGCGCCGTGCACTCCTCGTGCCTCTGCTTCACGTGGCCATGGGCGTCCGTTTGGCTTAATCCCTCGGAGAAGACGAGCAGCGAGTAGGACACAGTGTTGAGGCACGGCTCGGCATGTGGAAGTCGATGACGACCAGGCAACTAGGGCGATGGCAGTGGTGATGGCCGTCCAGGAGATGTTGAGCCCCACCATGTAGGCGATCACCATGCCCACCGTCACGATGTAGGCGAAGCTCTTGAGGAACATCTTCCGCCGCTGCTGTCAGCCCCTCATTTCAAGAGTCCAAGGTGCATCTGTACTTGCGCCAGGATCACACACAAGTACGCACAAAACAACAGAATTGGCATACAGATTTATAATAAAAGGTTTCGAGCTTTATTGATATCTAAATATAGAGTTTCACAATAGTGGCCCGAAGGGCATAGTCATGGACTTTACACATCTAGTGGAAGTCTTACTACCGTGAAGCGGCACTTTATTGTTACATGATAGTCTCTAATACGATGGTATTTTACAGTGTAGCGATGACCTAATCCATAGGCAAGCTCAACCGCGGTCGAAATCCCAGCTTCTATGACTCCTGATTCAATCCTCACGTAACTCCTAATCTTCATGGTTCACCTCCTCATTGTAGGCATGGTTATCCTCAGGGTCGAAGTCTGAGAATCAACAACGGGTGAGTACATACGTACTCAGCAAGCCTTAACCATAGGGTGAAGTGGAGTGGAAGATGGATGTGGAGTAGAGTAATTATAAGTGATGGTTGGGCCCTAGCAGAGTATTACCATTCTCACTAGTTCCCGGGTTAGTGTTAAGGTTCCATGAATCATATTATCACAGTTTCGTTACACATAAAAGTAAATCTAATCATAGGTGACCTCATCCCAGCATCTGCCCATTCCAAGGACGTGGCTATTCAAATAGATTCAATACGCTCTACAGAGGGTGTACACTTTTCCCCCACACGATAGGTGCAACCCCATCCATGATCAGTGGATGGAATAGGCCTAACGAGACCCCGTACCTGAATGTACGCGACCTTAGATTTCCATATAAATCTACCACGACTTCTCAGGGGTTGGTTACTCGGGAGGATACCAAATCATCCCATCAATATCTTAGATGATACCCAATCATCTAGCTTAATAAATACGGGCTCGAACGCAGTCAAAATCAAGGGGCTTAACGTGGAGGGTCATGTAGCAACCACGCCAACCGGACGGAACTAGAAGAACAGTAGACAAGGAGATTTTCTGGCGACGAACGCTGCGGTGACAAACGCCTGTATCTTGGCTTCTATTATTCAAATACACGACTTGGGACAACACACACAACGCATACACACGGCTATAAGAAGCCTGGCTTACATGCATGAGCAGCAACTGCTTGGCTGGGTCTTCATGTGCACACACGCATCCATGATCTCTGGTGCGAGTACATGAGCCGCTCACTCTTGCACACCTAGTCATTGCCTTCCATTCCGGCGGCAAGCCATGCACGCTGCAACGTCCTCCACTACTTATGCATGCAAGCAGTTCCTATTCCACCGCTACAAGACCGCCTGGACTCTACACATTCGTCATCACGTCACGCACACGACGGACTCGACCCGGTCAATGGACTCCAACGCGAGCTCGAACACGCGCGCCATCAACGACTCAGCCGCACACACGCCATGCATGGACATGATGTGGTTTATTCTAACAATCTCCCCCTAAACCACGACATTGCAGTGCGTCCCGCTCTACAGGAGCGTCGGCTCTTCGGCGGCATCGCCAAACAATGCCTCCTCCTTCCTTGGCTTCGGGTATTTCCTTGAGAAGTGGCCGCTCACCACAGCCGAAGCACTTTTCTAGAGTTGCGTCGGCACACTTGCTCGCGCCCGATGCGACGCTGCACCCCCCATCGTCGACGGCTTCGGGATTTCTACCATGCCGCTGATGATGTGCTTCGCCACAACATACATGGTGCGTGTTGACACTCCCTAAGTATCAATTTTAAGTGTCAACTAAGCACAAGAAATGATATAAATGTAACACAACACCTAGACATAGGGTTTTAACGGACAGAATTCCATGAGTTTTGGTGTTTGTCTATTTCTGTAGGGGGTTATCAAGAATTAAGGAAGGAAGGTCCACATGTCATGATTACATAAAGATATTAAGGCCTGCGGTAATTTTCGGTAACAAGGTGGACCTAAAGAGCAACTAGGCCGAAGCAGAGGCGAGACGGACGCTGGCCCAGGGCGCCTGCCCTAGGGGCCAGGGCGCCCGCCCCCCTGCTGCAGCCAATCAGGCTCAAGTTCGCGGATTATGCCCCATTGACTCTAAGGATCAAGGAAAACCGTGCGATCAAGGTCGGTTTGATCCGACGGCTGACGTTCATTTGGGAGGCCTATATAAGCAAGGCCCCTGGCCCCCTAGCAGAAGCCAATCCATTATTCATTTACATATTTTCCAGAGAGGATTCGCCTGAGAGAGGTCCCTTGAATGGATCCATCTCATAGGGCTTAACATTCAAGAGAAACTATTATTAGTTTCTATGTGAGATTAGAATTTATTCTTCTAGATTGAGAGAGATAGAGTGGAGGTGCGGATTGGAGGAAGCCCGGCCTGTCGGTGTCTTCTCCAGATTGTACCTACGGGATCAAGTCTCCCAACCCGGGGCTTGCTCCTAGGATTCTTCGGTATTTCGACTTCTAATTCTAGTAAGTTCTTTGTTCTTATTGTTCTTTGGTTTGTGAGTTTACTTTATTCTCTTCGCGTAGAGTTTAGAGTAATCATCGCTAGCGTAAACGTGGTGTTTGGGCTAGGATACTCATAGATATCCCCTGTCTAGCCGGATCCGTGGTTGTAGTGCGAAACGTGACAATTCCGTCGCTATCTTTGCAATCCATAATCCCGTTAGCAGAATCGGTAGGGTTCATAGGCTCGGGTTAAGCATCCTCTGTGGTGTCTCTTATCCCGTGATCCTCCCCAATAGAGCAGTAGATCATCCTTGCATAGGTTGGAACGAGAGTGCAGTCGTAGTCTTCTCTATACATCGCTCACATCAAATCACCTTGTTTGTAGCCTAAAGGATAGTAGCAATAGATTTGGTTAATCAGATGCACGCTTTCTCCTAGTGGTAAAATTATAAATACGATAACTCTGGATAACCTCCTGGGTGAAGTGCTCACCGATATCCGTGTGCTTGCGGATCATTCTCTGTCTGCGTTAACAAATATCAACAAGCATTTCTGGCGCCGTTGCCGGGGAAAAAGACGGTTTGCTGAGATAACCTTGAGTCTTGCTATTATCTTGTATCTATACTTTTATCTTTTTATCTTTTTATTCTTTTTATTTTTACCTTATGGAAAATCTAGATTCCATGTCTATCCATCAATTCTCTGCACCCACGGAGACTGACCTTTTACCATGGGAGTCATCACAACCTATCCAAACTCCCCAGTATATGTTTAGTCCGCGGTTGATTGCAATGATTCAAAGCCTATCTTTTTCGGGAAAGGAAGACGAGAACCCTTACCTTCATGTTAGAGATTTTGAGCAAACATGTGATTGTCTTCGCATAGAAGGCATATCTGATAAAACTTTACGTTGGAAGCTTTTTCCTTTTTCTTTAAAGGGAAAGGCTAGACAATGGTATAATCATAAGGTAAGCCAACAACAAGGGGAATGGGGAGTTTTACGTTCCAATTTCTGCTTAGATTTTTATTCCCTCACCCAAATCGCCGACCTTAGACTCGAAGTTTTATCTTTTAAACAAAAAGAAAATGAAACTTTGGCTCAATCCTGGAAATGTTTTCTAGAGCTTTTAGAATCTGGTCCAAATCTTGGCCTTCAAGATCCTATTCTTCATCATCATTTTTATAGGGGTCTCCATAAAACTGATAAACAATTGCTACACACCACATCTGGAGGTTCTTTCTTTCGTATATCATCTGATAAGGCAAGGTTAATTTTAGATAGAACCCTAGAGACTGAGTTAGATAATACCCTCCATGAAGAAACCTACGAAGCCGAAGTAGACACTCTGCCAGCTTTACCATCCACTTCAGCTATCCCAAGTTCTGAGCCACAAAAGGAAGAAGTTCCACCACCTGATTTCATGTTGGATATAGATCCTGATCTTTTTGCCGATTTTGGAAATATTTCAAACTACCATTCTATTCAAAAACCCCGAAGTCATCGTGCTAGCATCTGTTTACTAGAGGAAATGCCTAGTAAAAACACTTTGAGAGAGCTTGTTTCAATCATGAGTAGCGAATGGCTAGAAGAATCAGAGCTTTCCTCTGATGTGATCCGTTTGGATTCACCTTCTATTTCTATACGCTGTGCATACAATTCACATCAATTTGATGCTCTCTATAATCCAGTTGTGGGGATCAATATCATGTCTAAATCTCTTGTACATAAATTGTTAGATAAAGTAATTTTAACCCCAACAACAAAGTTCATAAAGAATCTTTCGGGACAAATCATCCCCAGTCTTGGAATTTTGCATGTCTTACCCTTTATGGTAGAAGGTACCATGGTTCACTTGAACTTTTATATCTTTGATACATGGGACTTCGACCTAATGATAGGACAAATTTTAGAAGACTTCTTTATGAAGGACAAACTGGAAAAATAAATATTTCTTTTGGAAAGAATTTTAAATTCCCGATAACAATTTCTCATTCTTTGAATAATAAGACCGAATCATATCTTCTGCCTGATCCTATGGAAGAGGTAAAACTGCTTCTCTAGAGCTCTTTAATGAACCAGACTTAGAAGAAGATACTCCTTTCTTTATAGAAGAAGAGGCTGATCTTTCTGAACCTGAACCTTTAGATGAGTTTGCAGAAACACCCAGACCTCCCATAGAACTTAAACCTTTACCACCCGGTCTTACATATGCTTTCCTAAATGATGATCCAGAGTCTCCTATAATCATTAGTGATAAACTCACTCAGGAGCAAACTCTGCGCTTAATGGCTGTTCTAGAAAAACATCGCGCAGCCTTTGGTTACTCACTCCAAGATCTTACAGGAATTAGTCCTATAATTTGCACTCATCGCATTCCTACAGATCCTTCTGTTTCACCTTCTCAAGAGCCTCAACGTAGACTAAACAACGCGATGAGAGAAGTAGTTAAAAAGGAAGTTTTGAAGTTGTTACACGCAGGGATCATATATCCCGTGCCACATAGTGAGTGGGTAAGCCCAGTTCAAGTTGTGCCTAAGAAGGGAGGCATGACTGTTGTTACAAATGAGAAGAACCAGCTAATTCCACAACGCACCGTCACAGGATGGCGGATGTGCATAGACTATAGAAAGTTGAACAAAGCCACGAAAAAGGATCACTTTCCTTTACCTTTTATAGATGAGATGTTAGAGTGGTTAGCCAACCACTCATTCTTCTGTTTCTTAGATGGATATTCTAGGTATCACCAAATCCCGATCCATCCCGATGATCGAAGCAAAACCACTTTTACATGTCCCTATGGAACTTATGCTTATCGTAGAATGTCTTTCGGGCTATGTAATGCTCCAGCTTCTTTTCAAAGATGCATGATGTCTATATTTTCCGATATGATTGAAGATATTATGGAAGTTTTTATGGATGATTTCTCTGTTTATGGAAAAACTTTTGATAGTTGTCTTGAAAATTTAGACAAGGTTTTGCAAAGATGTGAAGAAAAGCACTTGATCCTTAATTGGGAAAAATGTCATTTTATGGTTAGAGAAGGAATAGTGCTAGGACACCTAGTGTCTGAAAGAGGCATTGAGGTAGATAAAGCTAAAATTGAAGTAATTGAACAGTTACCTCCGCCTGTAAATGTAAAAGGAATTAGAAGCTTTCTTGGCCATGCTGGTTTTTATCGTAGATTCATAAAACATTTTTCATTTATTTCTAGACCACTCACTCTTTTGCTAGCCAAGGATGCTCCTTTTGAATTTGATGATGCTTGTTTAAGAGCTTTTGAATTGCTAAAGAAAGCGCTCATCTCTGCACCAATCATTCAACCCCCTGATTGGTCTTTACCTTTTGAAATTATGTGTGATGCTAGTGATTATGCTGTGGGGGTTTTTGAATAGAATGGTAGTTTGAAATATTTCCAAAATCGGCAAAAAGATCAGGATCTATATCCAACATGAAATCAGGTGGTGGAACTTCTTCCTTTTGTGGCTCAGAACTTGGGATAGCTGAAGTGGATGGTAAAGCTGGCAGAGTGTCTACTTCGGCTTCGTAGGTTTCTTCATGGAGGGTATTATCTAACTCAGTCTCTAGGGTTCTATCTAAAATTAACCTTGCCTTATCAGATGATATACGAAAGAAAGAACCTCCAGATGTGGTGTGTAGCAATTGTTTATCAGTTTTATGGAGACCCCTATAAAAATGATGATGAAGAATAGGATCTTGAAGGCCAAGATTTGGACCAGATTCTAAAAGCTCTAGAAAACATTTCCAGGATTGAGCCAAAGTTTCATTTTCTTTTTGTTTAAAAGATAAAACTTCGAGTCTAAGGTCGGCGATTTGGGTGAGGGAATAAAAATCTAAGCAGAAATTGGAACGTAAAACTCCCCATTCCCCTTGTTGTTGGCTTACCTTATGATTATACCATTGTCTAGCCTTTCCCTTTAAAGAAAAAGGAAAAAGCTTCCAACGTAAAGTTTTATCAGATATGCCTTCTATGCGAAGACAATCACATGTTTGCTCAAAATCTCTAACATGAAGGTAAGGGTTCTCGTCTTCCTTTCCCGAAAAAGATAGGCTTTGAATCATTGCAATCAACCGCGGACTAAACATATACTGGGGAGTTTGGATAGGTTGTGATGACTCCCATGGTAAAAGGTCAGTCTCCGTGGGTGCAGAGAATTGATGGATAGACATGGAATCTAGATTTTCCATAAGGTAAAAATAAAAAGAATAAAAAGATAAAAAGATAAAAGTATAGATACAAGATAATAGCAAGACTCAAGGTTATCTCAGCAAACCGTCTTTTTCCCCGGCAACGGCGCCAGAAATGCTTGTTGATATTTGTTAACGCAGACAGAGAATGATCCGCAAGCACACGGATATCGGTGAGCACTTCACCCAGGAGGTTATCCAGAGTTATCGTATTTATAATTTTACCACTAGGAGAAAGCGTGCATCTGATTAACCAAATCTATTGCTACTATCCTTTAGGCTACAAACAAGGTGATTTGATGTGAGCGATGTATAGAGAAGACTACGACTGCACTCTCGTTCCAACCTATGCAAGGATGATCTACTGCTCTATTGGGGAGGATCACGGGATAAGAGACACCACAGAGGATGCTTAACCCGAGCCTATGAACCCTACCGATTCTGCTAACGGGATTATGGATTGCAAAGATAGCGACGGAATTGTCACGTTTCGCACTACAACCACGGATCCGGCTAGACAGGGGATATCTATGAGTATCCTAGCCCAAACACCACGTTTACGCTAGCGATGATTACTCTAAACTCTACGCGAAGAGAATAAAGTAAACTCACAAACCAAAGAACAATAAGAACAAAGAACTTACTAGAATTAGAAGTCGAAATACCGAAGAATCCTAGGAGCAAGCCCCGGGTTGGGAGACTTGATCCCGTAGGTACAATCTGGAGAAGACACCGACAGGCCGGGCTTCCTCCAATCCGCACCTCCACTCTATCTCTCTCAATCTAGAAGAATAAATTCTAATCTCACATAGAAACTAATAATAGTTTCTCTTGAATGTTAAGCCCTATGAGATGGATCCATTCAAGGGACCTCTCTCAGGCGAATCCTCTCTGGAAAATATGTAAATGAATAATGGATTGGCTTCTGCTAGGGGGCCAGGGGCCTTGCTTATATAGGCCTCCCAAATGAACGTCAGCCGTCGGATCAAACCGACCTTGATCGCACGGTTTTCCTTGATCCTTAGAGTCAATGGGGCATAATCCGCGAACTTGAGCCTGATTGGCTGCAGCAGGGGGGCGGGCGCCCTGGCCCCTAGG